>JAZKJV010003009.1:0-54238 GCA_037367405.1 Ottelia alismoides | reverse complement strand
CCCGGTGGAATGAGTTGTCCTCGGACGTGCGCTTAATCGATTAGCTTCTCACCGAGAGTGCGGCCTGTCTGGTGACCAGCGCCGAAGGGATGAGCGCCCACATGGAACGCCTGATGAAGCAATGGGGGGAATCGGCGGGCGAGAATAAGCGGATTCTGGAATTGAATCCGGACCATCCAGCGGTGGTGGCGTTGCGCGATCGTCACGCCACGAACCCAGACGATCCGACCGTCACAACCTTCGCGCAACTGCTACTCGATCAGGCGGTCATCGCGGAAGGATCGAAAGTGACGGACCCTGTCGGCTTCGCGAAACGGATCAACGACTGATCGTCGCGATCAAGTAAAGGACTCGGAACCGAGCCTGGTGCGTCCGTCATGGTGCGTCCGTGATGGTGCGTCCGTCGCTGTCCACAACCCTGATTTTTCAGGTTGGGATCGCGACGGACGAATGTAATCAACATGTGTCACTTCGGTGTTCGGAACGGACACCACGTTCACTTCGCACGCTGTTCCAGCAAATACCCGAGCAAATGATGGAATCCGTCTGCGATAGTCGTTCGCCCCAATCGCTCGGCATCGGCGACGCTGATTTCAACACACGTTTTCGATGTCGTCACTTTTCACCACGATCTCTTTGCCCTGCGAATCGGCGAGCGTGAGAACCGCACCTTCGGTTCGCAGCAACAATCCGCTCATCTGGCGGCCGTCCTTGAGGTCGAGTTGGGTGGTGAAAAACGCATGATCGATGTTGCGGTTTGGATCGAGGATATCTTCGCACAACCGCTCCGCTCCGCGATTGCCGATACCGTCGAGTTGTGGACCGATCTTGCCACCGACGTTGGCAAGTTGATGGCAGTTCGCACAATTCGTCGTGTAGAGTTGCTTACCGATCGCGAGGTCCGGCTTCGCCTGTTTGAAACTCTCCGCTCGATCTTTCACGAGCCTGGCGATCCTCGCGTCAGCGCTGGGGATGTTCGCTGTAAGTTCCTTGACACGTGCCGCCCAGTCACGACTGTTCGTCGCAGCGAGACGATCGAGAACGGATTTCTCTTGCAGCAATCGAGGAGCGGCTTTGCCAGCCTTCACGGCCGCGAAGAGCAAGTCCGCCCCCTCGGATGAGCCAGCGAGTGCGGTCGCCAGCGCGACGGCCAGCCGATAGGGCGCCGTGGTCAGGCAAATCTTTGAATGAGATCAGATCGAGTAGTTTTTTCGTGTTGCCGAGTTTGGCGACGGCGGTCAATCGGAGTTCGACCGACCCACGGTCGTCTTCAAGACAACTCCGCGCTGCCTCATGAAGCCCAACTGCTTTCAGATCATCCAACGTGTTGAGCGCGAGCATACGCACGGTTTCCGAGCGTTGGCGATCCATCGCAATCTGAGCAGCCAATTCGCCAACATTCACACGCACCTCGCGCGCCTGTTGCAGGGCTTCGCGAACCCTGCGTTCGTCTTGCGCACCAAGCCCGTGGATGATTTTCTCTTTCAGTGGATCTGGTACGTTCGCCTGAAAATCGATGCGGGCTCATTGCGAGGCCCGTGCGAAAACCGCCCACAGCGGCGATTTGCCGTGTGATATCGTCAATACGGCCGATCGCCTCCCATGTGGTCTTACGATGATGATCCACACCAACGCGTGCCACGAGCGTGGCTGCGGCCGCCAGCATGGACGAATCAAGTTTCATCCGTGCGAATCGTTCGGAGAACCACCAGCCTGCGTAGGCCGAGGGTACCGCGATCATCGATTGATCGACGAACTCTCCGTGCGTATCACTCAACAACGGCTTCAATTCCCAAATGATTTCGTGCTGCGTCTTAGCGTCGGCGAGGATGTTCCGCAACGCAATTTTCGCCGCATGGCGCAGGTGTGTGTCCTCCGCAGGTATGACTTTGAGCAGCTTGACGAGCGACGGAATCGCCGCGGTGAAAGGGTGCACACAGATCACATCGACCGCCTCGCGAGCTTGACGTGCGTCCAACGTTAGCGCTGCGAGGCAGCAGTTCCGTTCCGACTCGCTCAGTTTCTCCTTCGCAGCCATCTGGCGGAACTCGCCGAATGGCATGCTCCTCGTCGCCGTGTCGAACTTCCGTGCTGTGTGAACGATCCGCCAGATGCGGCCACGGCTCTTGTCACGCAGCGGATGCTTCAAGTCGACTTCGTAATGGCCCGATGATCCGGTTGTAAAAATCGGCCACATACAACGCCCCATCCGGACCAACTTTGATGTCAACCGGACGGAACCACGGATCGGAACTCGTCAGGAAATCCGGCTGTTCAATCGCGCTTGGTGAACTGCCGTTCCACTCGATGCGATCGTGATTGATCCGATTCGTCACGACATTGCCGAGAAACATCGTACCCTGGAATTCCTTGGGGAAATGTCTGGCGTTGTACCACGCAAGACCACACAGCGCCGTACTGCCATGGCTGTGTGGCGTTGCGTGCGGGCCGTAGCCGAGGCCATCGTGCGGTTTAGCGAAACTGTCGTAGTACGAGCCGCGGATGAGTTGAGTGATCGGCTTGCTATGACAGTCCGCAGTGTAGAGGTTGCCGAACGGATCGACGGTCATCCCAAAGGGGTTGACTTGTCCACGTGTGAAGACCTTCGATGCGGCTCCCATCGGGCCGGAATCGGAACGTGTGACCACTCTGCAATTTGATCGTGTGCCCGTCGCGGCCGGCCACTTCGCTTTCGTTCGCGAAACCGTGACAGGCGTACACCCAACCATCTGGCATGAGCGTGAACGAGTTCGTCATGCCGTGGGTGTCCTTGTAGCCGAATCCGCTAAACAACACTTCGCTGCGATCCGCTTTGCCATCGCCATCCGTATCGCTCAGTTTGCGAATCTCGCCAGCACTCGACGCGATGCACGAGCGTCCGTCGGCGAGGGGGAGAATGCCGATTGGAATGTTGAGGCTCTCCGCAAAGACGCGCACGTTCTCGCGAGGCCGTTCGTATCGAAATCGGAGAGGACAAAGATTCGATCGCTGGGTGTGTCGTTGCTACTCGCGGGAAATGGATAATGGCGTGAGGTCGTAACCCAGAGTTTTCCCTGAGAATCGAAGGCAATTTGCATCGGCTTATCGATCGGATGCTGTGTGGACGATTCTGCAGCGACGAGTAGCACGGCGAAGCCGTTCGGAACGTTGAAGGTCTTCAATTCTTCGCTCGGTGACTTTGCATCCGTGGGTGCGATATGTTGTTGAGCGAATGCAGGAAAAGATACGACGACAAACAGTGCGGCGAAGAGATCCGCATGGGAGGATGCCTCGGAGGGTAGTCTTTTGTTGTACTGGATGACAGAGCGTGGATGGTAGAGTCTGGATGGTTAGCATGGCGTTACTCACGTTCCGCCCCAAACGCATCACACAATTCCTGGCGTGTACGATAGCCTGGGAGCATCCACGAATCGATCCGGCCGATCCCAAATTGCAATTCCAACAGCGGAAACTCAACGTGGCGTGTTTCGGCGTTCCAACAGAGTCGACAATCGATGCCGTACTGATGAACGCGAACGCCCGCATCAATTAAGGATGGCAACAGCGCATAATGGAGTTCTTGCACACGCGATCGTTCCGTCTCGCAGACGATCCGTACCACCGCGACGCCGTTCGAACCAAACCGAGGCTTGAGAATGTACGACCCTGGATGGGTACGGAAGATAGTCGACCAGCGAATATGTCGTTTCACCCTGTTCGACACTCTCGCCGCGCACGGCGACGAACCGTGGTTGCGGCCAGTGGCTCAATGCTTGGACTCGTTCTCGCTGCCACAACTTATCACGAATCCGCGAGGGCATAGCAAAGATCCTGCATAAAGTAAAACACCCCTCGCGATGAGTCACGAGGGGTGCGGTGTTCAGCAGATCTACAGTGTTATTTCACTTCGACGATATCGCCTTTCGTACTGGCAACGATCGCCACGAGTTCGTCGATTTCCGACTGCGGAACCTTGTACTTCTGTAACGTCGCCACCAAATGACCCGCAAGCGCGCCGAACTCCCCTTCCGTGATCTTCATGCCCGCGTGCGATTCCTTCATGCTCCGGGCCCGTATACTTCAAACGGACCACCCGTCGCCGACGAATCATCTCCACGAGCAACCGTTCCAACTTCGCCACGCCAGCATCGTCCAACTTGTACTTCCCGTTACGGAAAAAGTTCACCTTCGGATCCGGCGCCGCCGCCAACACAAAATCATGAACCACCGCCTCCACCGCTGCCTCGCCACCCAGACGATCCCAGAGTGCTTTCTTCTTGCCGAGACACTCTCGCTGCACATCGTCGAGTGCCGCACGGAGCGTGAACGCCCCCTCGCCAACGGTCTGGGTCGCGGCTTTTGTGACGGCTGCTTTCAAGGCCGCCATCGTTTGCGGACGATGATCGAGCAAGCCGACGAGAACTGTCGCCGAACCCTGATAGACGCGGTAGCACCCTTCTTGATTGCCCGCATTAAAGAGATCGACACCCTGCTTGACGTCTCGTAAATCAGATCGGCGATACGTTTGTCGAGTTCGCCGGCGCGAGCGGTTCCGCGGCGGAACTTGTCGAAACCATAAGGATCACGAGCGTCAGACTCGCGATGCCTCGAACCTGTAATCGCATGATGCACCTCGAAACGTGGAGTGAGATGTGAGGAGTGAACTCCCCCTGGCGATGAGAATTACGTTACCCTATGTGCTCTAGATTGGCTAGGACGCGGAATTTTTGTCCCCCACGCAACTGCGATATGAAGAGAAGACTTCGAACTGCCAAGCCATTCACTTTGGGTCGCCACGCACGATCGCGACGGCGGCGATAACGAGCAGAAATGCGACCGCCGTTCGCCACGTTGGCACTTCGCCGAGATACCACCAGGCAAAAATCACGAACACACTCAGCGAAATCACTTCTTGAATCACCTTGAGTTGCGTCGCACTGAGAATCGCCGATCCATAACGATTCGCCGGAACTTGAAGGAGATATTCTGGTAAGGCGATCAACCAACTCACCAGAATCACCGCGAGGATCGCTTTATCTTTGTGTTTAAGATGCCCATACCATGCGACCGTCATGAAGGCATTCGAGCAAATCAACAGCAGGATCGTGAGCAATAACGTGGGCATTCCGTGCCTCGGACTTGAACTGTGAATCGTAGAGTTATGCCGACCGACGGAGACGCGGATGATAGCCTTCGTCCGTGGGGATCTCATCCAAGGAAAAAGGGAGTGTTTCAGGGGGGATGTCGGCCACTTGGCGAGGTATTCCGTAGCGAGCGGAATTGCAGTATCCGAACTCGCGGAAGCGGAATACCGTGCAAGGGAATGACCCAGGCGTTGGCGTCGTCGTCGTCTGGTTGATTTTCGATTGATCCACGATACCACCTCCTTGCGGACATCCACTCACCAACGAATCAGGCCCGTACCCCACGCGAGTCCAGCGCCGAATCCGCTCAGTAACACCAACTGACCACGCTGTAATTTTCCAGCTTCGAGCGCCTCGTCGAGCGCGATCGGAATCGAGCCAGCCGACGTATTACCATACTTCTGCATGTTGTTGAACACCTTCTCGACCGGCACTTTCAATGCTTTATGCAACGCCTGATCAAGAATGCGAATGTTGGCTTGGTGCGGCACGATCAAGGACACATCGTCAATCGTTTTTTTTGCCGCGGCGAGGACATCGTTGACCGTGTCGCGTAGTATCTCGACCGCCCACGATACACACCCTGACCGTCCATGTGCATGTAATGTTGACCACTCGCGAGAACCTCTGGCGTCAGTTCCATCGCCGTTCCGCCGGCCGGTCGACAGAGCATCTTTGCGCCGGAGCCATCGACGCCGAGACTATAGGCGAGGATCCCTTGTTCAGGCGTACCACGTTCGAGGATGACCGCACCAGCTCCGTCGCCGAAGAGCGGACAGATTTTCGGATCGGTCGGATTCACCACTCGCGAATTCGCGTCCACACCAATCACCAACGCTCGTTCACTCGCACCAGATACCACATACGCCGCCGCTGTGACAAGGGCATACATAAACCCAGCGCACGCGGCTTCGATCTCGATCGATGGCGCCACGAGCTTGAGTTTGTCTTGCACGATCGCGGCGGTTGAAGGGAACGACATGTCTGGCGTGAAGGTGCCGACCACGAGGAGGTCGATATCTGACGTGTCGTAGCCCGTTTTGCGGAAACAATCGCGAGCCGCTTCCACGCACAAATCCGAGGTGTTTTGCCCAGGTCGCACGTGCCGACGTTCGTGAATGCCCGTGCGCTGGACGATCCATTCCGTATTGAATCCGCGGGCGGCGAAATTGAGTCGATCGTAAAGGTCAGCGTTGGTAACCACAACATCTGGAACGTATTTCCCAGTGCCCGCTATGCGCACGCCCATCAACGATTTACAACGCGGTCGTAGCGGCGGGCGGTCGGTGGTCATCGCGGAGGAATACCCAGTTCCAGAATGAAAGCGCCAGATCGATCATTATAGAAACTCGCGAATCAGTCGCGAGCACGTTCCGCGAGAACATCCTTGAGAACCATCATCGAATTGATCGCCGCCGGAAACCCAGCATAGAGCGTCATCTGCACGATCACTTCGATAATTTCCTCGCGTGTGCAGCCAACATTGAGCGCGCCGATGATGTGCGATTTGACTTCTGGAAGTGCGTAACCGAGGCACGTGAGTCCAGCGATTGTGGCGAGCGAACGTGTTTTCTGATCGAGCCCTGGCCGCGAATAAATGTCACCGTAACCGAACTCGTAGATGTACTGCGACAACGCCGGCGACGTCTCAGCGAGTTTTGCAAGGACCGCATGACCGTGTTCGCCAAAGATCGCGGTGATACGTTCGCGACCACGTTCGAGGCGATCGGTGCTGAGATCTGACATCTTCGCTCCACGGAACCAACTCGCCATTCAACGCGGCGTGATTTGGACTAGCTTCACCAATCGCCCCCCGCTCGCGGCGATGCGATCTTCAACATCGCCACCCCACCGAAACGCCGGACGACCGTATTCGTACAAGTAGCTTCCCCCTTCGTATCCGCCTTCGTCCCACACGCGACGCGACGGAATGTATGCCGCCATGTCGTCGCAGTAGCCACACACCCAGGTGCCGGCGCCATATTCACGCTTGAATCGCAGTGCATAATCGACGACGGTCTCGGCACCCGTGCCAATCAGGAGCATTTCGTTGCCGAGTTTCGCCGCGTGTATCGGATACGGAATAACTCGATGCAAACGGAGTCTGCTGCTTCAGCAGCCGCGTCGCCCAGCGAGCTTGGAGTTCGTTCTTTCCGTTCGCACTCGCTTCGAGTTCGTTACGAGTGACAGTCTTCAAGTATGGCAACTCGATCATCTCAAAGCTGGTTCGCAACGAGGCGTGAATGGGCGAAGTGGCTGTTTCAACACGTCTTCGACCGCCGACGCCAACATGTTGCCATAGCGTTCACACAACTCGACGGTCGGCGAGGGAGAGGATTTTGATCCCCACCGCAAGTGTTCACGAACATCGCCTGCACACCTGGGTGTGCTTGCTCAATCGCGAGTTGAGCGAAGCCAGGATAATCGCCGCACCACTTCGTGAAACTGAGTGTGGTCGGATGACACGCATAGCCAAAGAGTACAGCGACGAGTTTCTCGTTTCGTTTTCACCGTCAGCACGGGCACCGTGTGATCGACCGGCCCCTTCAACAAGTTCGCCCTTCGCAAGAATCCCAGGTACATCCGCTTCTTTGTTGTTGCGTCGGTTCACGGCGAACGTAGTTTTGCCCTCGCCTTGAGCGAGACTCGCGGGTGCGAGATTTTTCAACGATTCGCTTACCATCGCGACGGTCGCCTTCACCATCTCATCCGTGTACGCTGCAACGAGTTGCTCCTGAGCAGCTTCGACAGGGTAATAGTCAATGAGATCATCGCCGAGCCGCGGTCCGCAGTGATTGTGTGAGAACGTGAAGATCACCTGTCGTCGGTTGAGTTGATGGAGCGTGCGGAGTTGTTCGAAGACTCGCTCGCTCATGCTTCGCGGTACGCCTTGGAAATCGCTGGTGATAAACACCAGGCGCTCGCCGTCGGGCGCTTCCAGCGCGATTGCTTTCATCCAGAGGTCGTGGAGCTTCCCATCCGGCACGCGCTTCGAACCGTAGCCCGCGAGCCAGACAGGTGTCGTTGGCGTGATGACACAGCGTGCGAGTCCGGCTTTCCACTCCGCCAAACTCACACTCGTGAAAATGAGGAGCCAGAGAATCGAAGCAAACAGTAATCGTATCATGGCGAGTTACTTCACGCCGATGGGCAATCCAGGAGGAAGTTTTCGCACAGCACGTTTGGGGGCGGAGACATTGCCGCCAGTCACAACACCCCACACGCCCGCCAGGGAGAAAGAGTCCGACCGATGCGCCCGTCAAGCACCACAGGACAAGTTAAACTGCATCACAATAATCGTGGCAACGAGGTTCAGGAGCGAGAGCGGAATCATCACTTTCCAGGCCAGCGTCATGAGTTGATCGAAGCGGAATCGTGGAATCGTCCAGCGGACGAGCAGGAACAAGGCGATGAAGCAGAACATCTTCGTCGCGAGAACCACTGCTCGCAGCACCATCGTCAGTTCCTGGCTATACATGTTGTTGTCGGTGAGACCCGTGACACCTGGCAGATGCCAGCCGCCGAAGAACAACACGCTCATGAGGAGGCTCGTCGTGATCATGTGCGCATATTCTGCGAGCAAGAGCATGCCGAGTTTCAAAGACGAGTACTCAGTGTGATATCCGCCGACGAGTTCCTGTTCCGATTCTGGTAAGTCGAAGGGTAAGCGGTTACACTCGGCGAACACACTCGTCAGGAATAACAAAAACGCCAATGGCATATAGGCCACGAACCACATCGGTGCACTGGCGGACATTTGTGCATGCATAATCTGTTCTGGGTTCAACGAGCGCGACAGAATAACAACACCCAAGACACTCATACCCAGTGGAATCTCGTAACTGATGATCTGCGCACTGGACCTGAGCGAGCCAAGGAGGGAGTATTTGTTGTTGGCACTCCAACCTGCGAGAATCACGCCGTAAACCGCAAGGCTCCCCAATGCGAAGACGTATAAAATGCCAACATCAAGTGTCGGCGCGATCACGAAATTGAAACGTGTCGAGAAGGATTCGTGCTTGGAAGTGTATTTTTCAAATGGTGTACCTGGCGCGACATCAGCAGGATCTTTGAAACTCTGAATCGGTCCTGGCGCGTCGTAGGTCGAACCGACTGGCACTACGGCGATCGCGAGTAGTGCGGTCGCCAACGAGACACACGGTGCGAGTAAGAAGAACACTTTATCGACGTGCGTTGGAATAACGTCCTCTTGAGGAACATCTTGCCGCCGTCGACGATCGGTTGAAGCAGGCCCCACGGTCCGACGCGATTGGGTCCGAGGCGATCTTGCACCCAGGCCGCGACCTTCCTCTCGGCGAGGATCAGATACGCGACCAGCCCCAGCACTCCGCCCACGACGGCGGCAATGATGATGGCTGTGTAGAGAAGGTTGAACGTTTGCATGCACAATCCGAAGGTGTTAGTTGTGAGTGAGATCGAACTCTACCACTTCGCTCACCGTTAATTGTCTCGCTAACTACATACTACTTACACATTGCCAGTTGGCGTTACACAGTCGCCAGTTCCAAACGCTTGCCGAGCTTTGGCGGTTCGACTTCCGAAAGCATCGCGAATGACGGCATGGCTTTCGCCACATCTTTACGGATTGCCGAGATCGTTGCTAATCCCTTGCGGTTCCAGATGTCGAACGCAAGTTGGAGTTCGCTCCGTGTTTCGGTCGATGGCTTCGACGCCTTGAAGACGGTTGCGCAAAGCCGGCATGGTTCACGAAGGTGCCATCTTTTTCGAATGCTGTCGTCGCTGGTAACACGAACGTCGCCAGTTCGCTGAGTTTCGACGAGAAGAGATCTTGGACCACCAAGAGTGATGGGATACTTTTCAGGTCTGCAACTGCGGTATTCAAGCAGTCTGGGTTCGGATAGCCGCCCGCGAACCACATCGCGGCGATTTGGCTCATCTCGCCGAGGATACTATTGAATGGGATCACTTCGCCTTGCAACTTCTTCAACACCGCTTCAACGCCGAGACGGTTCGGACATTTCTCAGCGCGGATGGTGAATTTTGTCGGCGGAACCGCGTTCCCCTTCACATCCTTTGGATAATGATCGTCGTCCCCATTGACCGGAACCGGTCCCAACACCAGCCGCACGAGTTCCGAGTGTTTCTTGAACGCCGCACCCAACGCATACGCTTCCTCGACCGAGAGGAATGGCGATAAGACCACCACGACACGTTTGGGGCTAATCAGAATCGACTCGTCAACGAGGTGTTTCAGACGCGGTAACAGTACGCTCCACTGGGTGTGCTTGAGCGCACCATCAACTTTCGCGTATGGTCGTGTGAGACGTTCTGGCGAACTGGTGTAGTGATACCCCCAGCGGCCTTCGTCACACATCCAATAACCCTTGGTTTTCCATGTTCGTGCGCGGACGAAGACGGTTAAACGATGTCTTTGTTCGTGTCTGTATGGATGCTACAGCCCGTGGCTGCATCCTGGACAAACGTTTGTCGGTTGTCTTGAGATACCAAACTCGTTGAGTGTATAAGAAGTCTTTCGAACCGAGCGCGCCGACCGGACACAAGTCGACAACGTTGCCAGACAGTTTGTTTTCGAGCGGTCGACCTGGGAAGATATCGATTTCTTCGTGATGGCCACGACCGTTTTACCATCAGTTCGCCAGTGCCGGCAATCTCGCGAGTGAATCGCACACAGCGTGTGCACATGATGCAGCGATCGGTGAAACAGTGTGATTTTGCTGCTAAGATGCGGTTTGTTCGCAGGTTGATTCTTCTCGTCGATCATTCGGCTTTCAGAGCGGGCCGAATTGATACGAGTAGTCTTGCAGTTTGCATTCCCCAGCTTTGTCTGCAAACTGGGCAATCAAGTGGGTGATTCAACAGCAATCCTTCGAGCGTATCCGCTTGCGACTTCTTCGCTCGATCGCCTGGTTTGTACGCAGCGTCATATGGCAGTTTTGGCAGTGAGGGATCACGCTTATCGTAATCGCCCGTGACAATCACGGTGCCATCTTTCACAGGTGTTTGGCAACCTGGGAAGACTTTTGGCACCATCGTGACCTTACCGTCTTTCAGTTCGCCGGTTTCCACATGCCACATGCGGCACGACGCGACGATTGTCAGCCCTGGGTGGTAGCAATAGTGCGGGAACCAGTGTACCAGCGAGTTCGGCCGCCTGCACACAGTTCAGCTTTTGATTGCCGATCTCGACCGGCTTATCATTCACGTAGACAGTAGGCATATCGCAGCGCTCGAGTTCGTTTACTTGGAAGCCAGCAACTGTTTCACTTCGTCGGCGTTCGCGCGCCGTGCGGTGCCGCCGACGAGCACGATACCGCCTGCTTTATCAGCATCAACTTCGTACGCCCACAGACCGTTCTTATTGGTGCTACCGGTCAGGATGATCGTACCATCGTCAATGGCGGCAACGATCTTTGCGGCGTCGCGTTTGATATAGCTTTTGATCTCGGTCGGGCTGGGCATTTTGCCGAGTTCGATTTCTGTTGCAGGATAAATTTACCCAGTTGATCCATGTCGGCGAGGGCAACGGTTCGCCTCGCTGCTTGCCGGACATTTTGTACCGCACCTGCACCAGCTTGGAAGTTAGTATTCCGCGAATCGGTTGCTGGCGCTGCCGCCGGAGCAGGTGCAGGTTCGGCAGCTTTTGGCTTATCCTTCTTCGGAGGCGGCGTCTCATCACAGCCACACATCATGGCTATGACTAGGAGAGGGAACACTACTCGCATCGCATCGCCTCCGCTTCTACGGGTCAATCATTTTCGAAATTAGTGCGCGCCAGCATCTGGAGTTTTGCGTATTTGCTCTTGGTGGCGTCCTTGATCGCCGCTTCAAACTCACTGCGGAACTTACGGATTGCGGTCTTCACTGGCCAACCAGCGCCGTCGCTGAGTCCACAAATCGTGGTGCCAGGAATGATGCCGATGCGATCCGCGACGTCGACCAACACATCGAGATCTTCGCGGCGACCGAGGCCACGGCGGAGGCGTTCGGTTATTTTGAGCATCCAGCCGGTCCCTTCGCGGCACGGCGTGCATTGACCGCAGCTTTCGTGACTGAAAAACTGGCAGACGTTGTGCAGCACGTCGACCATGCTCGTCTGGTCGTCGACGACCGTAATCGCCGCCGTGCCGAGACCGAGGCAGCCGATCTTGCCTGGACCGTTGAAATCGAGCGGAATGTCGTATTCGGTTTTGCCGTCTTCGCCCTTGAGTGGGGCGTTGCAATCGAGGAAGCCCATGCTGAGGCCGCCAGGGTTGACCGCCTTCGCTTTGCGACCTTCCACACGCCGCCGCCGTGCTTCTCGACGAGATCGCGGCACGTGACGCCCATCGGCAACTCGACGCACTTTGGTTCATTAACGTGTCCGGCGATGGTGTAGAGCTTCGGTCCGTAGCTGCCCGCATCGCGAGGGTTTTTGGGGTCCGGTGGAACACCGAGGGATTTGAACCAGTCGATGCCACGACGCATGATTTGCGTCACGCACGCCATCGTTTCGACGTTGTTGACGATGGTCGGCTTCCGAACGCTCCTTCGATCGCAGGGAACGGCGGCTTGATCCGTGGCCACGCACGCTTACCTTCGAGCGATTCAATGAGACCCGTTTCCTCGCCGCAAATATACGCGCCCGCACCACGATGCAGATAAATATCGAGGTTGAAGTTCGTGCCGAAGATGTTCTTGCCGAGAATGCCAGCCTTATAGCATTCATCAATCGCGGCTTGGAGGGTGCGGTAGGCAGTGCCGTATTCATAACGAATGTAGAAATACGCACACTGGCTCTTGATGGCATAACATGCGAGCATGATACCTTCAAGAACTTGATGAGGGTCTTTCTCCATCAAGATGCGATTGTTATACGTGCAAGGCTCCGACTCATCCGCATTGATGCAGAGATAGATGGGACCAGGATGATCCTTTGGCAGGAACGTCCACTTCAAGCCCGTGGGGAAACCCGCACCGCCGCGTCCACGGAGGCCGGAATCCTTGACTTGGTTGACGACATCGAGCGGTTGTTTTTCTTTGATTGCTCGCTCGAATGCCGCGTATCCGCCGTCGTTGCGATACGCTTCGACCGACGCCGGATTCGGCGTGTTGACGCGAGCGAGGAGTGTGGGTTCAAATGCCATCCAACTTTACCTCTGATTGTCGTTTGTTCTGGCCAAATATAGTTGCTCAATCTGTAACATCGTGCCAAACAACTTCGCTACGCGGATAATGCCGATTGGGGTACATATGAATCGCCAAAAAACACCGTGAACAACGCCGACACATAATCATTTGTTGACGTCCGCCACCGCATGATCCAGAGACAGTTCCTCGTAACAAAACGATAAACTTTTCGCATCCACAAGTGGTACAACAAGTTGGCAATTGCAGGAATTGTTCAACTCGCATACCAATTGACTCTCGGCTTGCTATTTGATCAGTTCCGCAATCAACTCATCCGCTTTCTCATGCGTGACGTTCATCACATGTTCGTCATTCTTCAAACAGGCTGGCGCTCCTTCACACGCGCCGATGCACTCCGCGAACTCCAGCGTGATCTTGCCATCCTTGGTCGTCTGACCGCAATGCACATCGAGTTTCTTTTCACAATGTTCAATCAACTCATACGCGCCACGGAGCATACAGGCTAAGCCGCGGCACACCCATAATCGCGTTTGGCCGAGCGTTTCACCTTCGCCCTTGAAGAAGGCGTAGAACGTCATCGTGTCTTGCACTTCGGAGGGATGCAAATCCAAAATCTCGGCAATCTCAACGATCGCTGCGTTGCTAACCGTGCGATATTCATCATGCACAATGTGCAAAGCCGGAAGCGTCACGGCCTGCTTCCGTGGGTATCGCGGAATGTAAGCCTTGATACGGTTCTTGATGTCATCGCTCAGGACGCCCATCGTGTCCTCACTCGTTATCCGCAGCTTGTTGCACTGCGGGCATCAGATCATTGAATTCTTCAATTCGCAACATGCGAATGTCGCGAACACTCGGTGCGAACCACGGCAAGGTTCTCGACAATTCCATCGCCGCCATCACACAGGAGACGGCATTCACGGTCTCGTTGCCGAAGTATGTGCTGCCTTGCTGCCAACGGAAACCATATCGCTCTAAGACTCGGCGAATTTCCAAGTACGCATTGTTATAAGGATCGCCATAATGCTGCCGTAGCGATTCAATATCCATGTCGAAGGCAATCGCATACATACGACCAGCCCCCGTATTCGGCGGCAAGCCTTGGCGGAGCGTTCCGGCAATCGGTTTTTCGAGCGTGGCCGTGGCCATGATTATCGATCCAATTCCGCAGCAATAATGTTGAGACTGCCCAACACGGCTGGCACATCGCTAATCTGATGCCCTTCAATCAAGTGAGGGAATGTCGCGAAATGGATGAACGATGGTGGCCGTGTGCGAGCTCGCCACGCCTTGCCGCCGCCGTCTGCGACCACGTAGAATCCGAGTTCGCCGTTCGCCGTTTCGTTCGCACCGTACACCTCGTTCACTGGCGTCTCGAAACGACGATTCCACATGAAGAGCTCAAAGTGTTGAATCAAACCTTCAATACTTCGGTACGTCGACGCTTTGTCTGGAATGCCAATCTTTTCATCCGCCATCACATTGACAGGTCCACCTGGCAGGTTCTCAATCGCAGCCTTGATGATGTTGTACGACTCATACATTTCGCCCATGCGCACCAAGTAGCGACTCATACAATCGCCACCCTTCGCACACACAATCTTGAAGCTGCTCGCCAAGTCACCATACGCCAAGTACGGCTCATCTTTTCGCAAGTCGCGCACCACGCCGGACGCACGGGCGACCGGTCCGCTGCAACTCATGTTAATCGCTTCCTCTTTCGTAAGGACACCAATGCCCTTCGTCCGATCAACAAAGATTTTGTTGCGATTCAAGAGACGCGCGACGTCGGCATGGACCTTGGGGAAGCTCTTGAGGAATACGCGGATCAACTCAATCCAGTCGTCCGTTACGTCCGCCATAAATCCACCAACTCGAACGTAGCTGGGGTGGAAGCGTTGTCCGCTTGCTTGTTCGATGATGTTATAAATCTTCTCGCGCTCGTTGAACGCATACAGAAACGCCGTCAATCCACCCAGATCGAGTGCCGCTGCACCGACGCATAACAAATGATCCGAAATCCGAGCGAGTTCCGCGAGAATCGTGCGAATGTATGTACAACGCGGCGTGAGCTGGATGCCGATCAACTTTTCGACAGCCGTCATCCAGGCGATTTCGTTCGCGACCGGCGAAATGTAGTTCATCCGATCGACGATTGTTACGTATTGATTGAAGTCGAGGTCTTCTCCGAGTTTCTCGAACCCAGAGTGCAGGAAGCCGATGTCCGGCACCGCCTTCACGATCGTCTCGCCGTCGAGCGTGAGGACGAGCCGTAGCGTTGTGTGGGTTGCTGGGTGCTGAGGTCCGAAGTTCAGTGTGTAGAGGAACTCCTGATCAGCACCAGCTTCCGTCGAAGGATCGAGTAATTCTAAAGGCATATTCCACCAAAGTTTTGGCCGCAGATTAATCCAGATGTCCGGAACGCAGGATCGCATTCATTCTGATTTTCATTCGCGTGGATCCGCGGCAAAGCTTTATCCTTCCGCTCGCGTGAGGCGCTCAAAGTTATGCCGTTCACCCAGGCCGCGTAACGGATAGTCTTTTCGTAGAGGATGCCCCACAAACTCACTCGGCAATAAAATGCGCCGAAGGTCTGGGTGACCGACGAAGTTGATACCGAACAGATCGAACACTTCGCGTTCCATCCAATCGGCGCCGCGCCACATCGTCGTTACCGTGGGGAGTTGCGGTTCTGGGTCGTTGACAAACGTCTTTACGAATAACCGTTCGGCGGTGGCAGTATTCACCAAAGAATACAGGACGGCGTAGCGATCTGCTGCGTTGGGGTAACCAAGGTAGTCAATGCCGCCGAGATCGCTCAGGAAATCAAATCCGAACTGCTCCTTGAGCACCTTCAGCACATCGATGATCTTTTCGGCATCTACGATCGCGCGCTGGTTATCACGAAACGATTCCGCTTTCACGGCATCGCCGAACTTTTGCTGCAGCGGAACGAGATAATTTGCTGGCATAAAACCTCATGATCGATATCGCCGCTGATAAACACTCACAGATTGCCCAAAGCGAACATTTCTTCGGTTCTCGCCTACTTCTTGGGCGAATTAGCGATCACAAGCGGCTCACGGTTATTTCGTAACAAGCGGCAGTTTCGGAGTCGCGTGCCGGTTCGGTAATCGCCTGGCGTTTGCACAATCTTGTCAACCGGCAACTGCTTCATTAAGGGAGCAGGCCCTTCGAATTGTGTCCGCTTTGTGAACTCGCGCGCGTTGATCGTGCCGGTCGCTTGGACTTTTTCCTGCAGATCGAGGACGGCACGAATCAACTGCTCGGGTCGCGGCGGACAGCCTGGCACATACACATCGACCGGAATGAAGCGATCGATGCCCTGCACCACGGCGTAGGTGTCGAACACACCACCGCTACTGGCACACGCACCCATACTGATGCACCACTTCGGCTCTGGCATTTGCAGCCAGATGCGTTGCATCACGGGCACCATCTTCATCACCACGCGACCAGCGACGATCATCACATCGCACTGCCGCGGACTAAACCGCATCGCCTCGCTACCGAAGCGAGCGATATCGTAGCGGCTGCTGGCGGTCGCCATCAGCTCAATACCACAACACGCGGTCGCGAATGGCATCGGCCAGAGAGAATGCTTCCGCACCCAACTCGCAAGGGCATCGAGGTTACTGACAAAGACGTTTCGTCGAGCTTCATCGCCATTGGAAGACTCCTTTACGCCATGCATAGACGTATGCGATAGCGAGAGTGGCGAGAAAAATAAGAATTTCGTAGAAGACAACCTGACCGAACGCCGCGCGCCAGAACGGATCACCTCCGGTCGCATACGCGATCACCGCCCAGGGGTAGAGGAACAGCAATTCCACGTCGAACACGAGGAAGAGAATCGCGATAAGGTAGAATTTGATGTCGAACTGCATCCGCGCCGAACCGATCGGATCCATGCCAGATTCGTACGGCATCTGCTTGACTTTCGTGGGCCGTTGCGGCTTGAGGAACGGCAACAGATAGCCGATGTGGGTCGCGGCGAGCATCGAGATCGCCAGACCAGCGATGACGGCGACGTAGATGAGTGACGGGTAGTACGCCGTCAGGTCGAACGCCGGTTCGAGACCCGCCGGCGTGAGTACAGGAGCTGGCACAGACATCGCAGCCCTCATGGAGCTTGTGAAAAAGTTCACAAGCAGTGCTGCTGTCAGTTTAGGCGAGCCGTGCGCCGAGACAAGTTGTGTTTACGAAGGAGTGGCGGAAGTAGTTGGAATTAACTTAGTGATGCGTCACAGTGCATTGCGGTGTATCGGTCGTGTTTACATTGGGATTGGTGTGTCTGAACAAACAAAAGTTTGCCGATGACGAAGCCGAATGACCGATCTCGAGTACAACCATCAGCATTCGGCCTCGAACGAGATTGTGTGGACGACGACTCGGTTACTTAGTCCGCTTGAACCGCACGCTATCGATACTCAAGCCCTCGGTTCGCACTTCGGCGCGCGACCGTCGGCGTCGAGCGCGAACGACACGCCGATATTCGGCCAGCGATTGTCCGGATCAATGCCACGAAACGTCTGATGCTGCCAATAGTCGAGCTTCACGGCAAACCGATTCCAATTGCACTTCAATTCATCCTTTTCGATATAGACCTTCAAGGTTCCATACAAATCGTCTTTGTACGTGCCCACATATGCTTTCCAATCCTTCGGTGGCTTGACATCTTTCTGGCGTTTCGCTTCATCAAATGTTACACCAGCCACGGTGACAGCATACGCATTCAAGAATGTAATGAGCGAGGAACCATCCACGCGCTCTGGTTGCACTGGGCGGCCGAGATAGCGATCGAATATGTCATACATGATGGCGTCCGGTAACACGGAGCCGTCCGCGTTCGCGAGCAGGACGATACCCAGATTCTCCTCCGGCATCATGCCCACTTGTGCCGTCATGCCATCGATGTTACCGCCGTGCTCGACGACGGTCTTGCCCGCATACTGCGACAACATCCAGCCCAGGCCATACGCCATAATCTTCGTATCGCCATTACTGAAAAGCCCTGCCAAACCGCCATCCATGAGCATCTGCGGCTTGTGCATCGTCTCGAATACATCTTTCTTGATGAGTCGCTTTTCTGGGCCTTTTCCGAGACTTAACTGATACCGCACATACTTCGCCATGTCCTCCGCCGACGCATTGATCGAACCGGCCGGACCGATGTTATCGATGTTCAACCACTCAATTGGCGATGGCTTACCCTTCTTGCGAACATGGGCGTCGCGACATCCGCCGACTTCGAGAGTTTGGTTACGCTCGTGTTCGCACTCGACATGCCCAGCGGTTGGAAAATCTTCTCGCTAACGTAATCGTCCCAACTCTTGCCAGCAATTTTCGCGATCGCTTCGCCCGCTGTCATATACATGAGATTGTTATACTGAAACTTCGTTCGCAAGGGTGATTCAACTTTCATCTTCGGAAAGAGCTTGATTAGATCACTCCGTGGCGTGATTGTGCCATACCAGACGAGATCATGACGTTCTAAGCCTGCACGATGTGCTAATAAATCACGCATCCGAAGTTCTTGAGTCAAATATGGATCACCGAGTTGAAAGGTAGGTAGATGATACACGATACGATCATCCCATTTTAGCTTGCCATCATGCACGAGTTGTGCGGCGCACGCAGCGGTGAATGATTTGCTGACTGAGCCAATCGCAAAGACCGTTTTCTCGGTGACTGGCTCTGCTTTACCGAGTTCGCGCACGCCGAATCCTTTCGCGAACACGACCTTGCCGTCCTTCACAATCGCCACACCCAACCCTGGCACACTATGCAACTTCATGCCCCTAAGAATGTGTTCGTCCAAGCCTTTGAGGGGATTTGGTGGTGCTTTGTCTGATGATTTCTCTGGTGAATCCGCAGCATTCGCCGACACGACGCCGACAAATATGAGGAGCACTCCGAATAACCGCATAGCAAATCCTCGATGTGTTCCGACAATGTTGGGTCAGTATACTTTCCGAGGTCTCGCGAAGTTTCGGAAATCGTGATTCCACTAGATTCGCCGAAATTGCTTGTCCAAATCTTGCCGGCTGAACACCAGAGTTGTCGGTCGGCCATGGGGGCAATGATGCGAATCTTCTGCCAACTTCCGTAGCTGCAAGAGATAAGAAATCTCCTCGTTCGACAGCTTATCGCCAGCCTTAACCGCTGCTTTGCACGCCATTGTCGCGAGCAAATGATTCAACAGTACCTCTTTCGCCGGCGGAACATCGTTCGTGACCAGATAATCGACCGCCGCCTGCAAGATCTCGTGCGGTGCGCGTCGTGATGTGAGCGTCGGATAACTACTGAGTAAGATCGTGTTGCCCCCAAACTCCGAAACCTCTAGCCCCAACTCGGCGAGTGCGTCTTTCGCATCAATGACCGCCGCGACGTGTGCCGCGGGCAACTCGATCGGCTCCGGAATCAACAATCGTTGTACTTCGAGTTTTCCACATCGCACGCGACTACGCAGTTGCTCATACAGGATGCGCTCGTGGAGGGCATGTTGATCGATCACCATCATGCCATCATCGGTTTCTAGCACGAGATATGAATCGTGAATCTGCAACGCCGAGCCGATCGGAATCGTCGGCAACTCGAACTTCGGTTCAGCTTCGGGTTCAGGTTCAGGTTCGCTCTTCAGTTCGCGTTCAGGTTCCGCTTGTATCACAGTCGCTAGATCTGAATGCGGTGTCAGATTCGCCTGCGACTCCAGAACCTTCGGTGGTGAGTAGGGGATCGCTTCTGGTGGTTGGACGATCTGGGCCGTTGTGGTTGCTGAAAACGGCAAGGGTTGCGGCGGGCGAGCCGACGGCATCGGCCGAAACGCGACTGCCTCTGGCAAGGTCTGTCGTTCCCATGGCGCGAGTGTTGACGCGGCGGTCTCGCGGCGTGGCGAGAACAGTTGTGGTTCAGGGACCGGCAACGGTTCCTGTTCGCTCGGCTCGATCGGCACCAGTTTTGGAAGCAGATTCTCCTTCTCCAGCCGAGCCTTGATCGTCTTGCGAATCAACGAAAACAGCAGACTTTGATCACGAAACCGTACCTCGGCTTTCGTAGGGTGAGCGTTCACGTCGACTTGGTCCGGCGGAACTTCGAGGAACAAAAAGGCGATCGCGTAGCGGCCGGTCATGAGCAGTCCGCGATAGGCTTCTTGAATCGCATACGCAAGGTTGCGGTCGCGGAACCAACGGCCATTCACGAACAGATACTGCAACTTCGCATTACCGCGATCCATCGCCGGATCACCGATCCAACCACTCACACGAACCGGCCCTGGACCGGAATCGATTGCATACAACGCGTCGCGCACGTCCGCGCCGAAGAAGAAGCCGACACGATCCGTGAAACTCGCCGTGCCTGGAATTTCGTACACAAGCTTGTTGTTGTGGCGTAGCACCACGTGTAAACCAGGGTGACTCAGCGCGAGTTTCTCGACTTCGTCCGTGACACGCCCCTGCTCCGTCGCGACACTCTTCAAAAATTTTTTGCGAGCCGGAACGCTCGAAAAGATGTGCCGCACTTCGATCCGCGTACCGAACGATCCACCCCACGGCCGCACTTCGCTGAGAATTCCACCATCGTTGCGAATCTCGGCACCGTTCGCTTGCCCTGCGGGCCGCGATTGCAGTGTGACTTTCGCGACCGCGCCGATCGACGCCAACGCTTCACCGCGAAAACCGAGCGTCAGAATCTCGAAGAGTTCCTCGGCGGACCGCAGTTTACTCGTCGCATGTGGAGCGAAGGCCAGCGGTAAATCTTCGGCCGCGATACCGTGACCATTGTCGACAATACGAATCAACTCCGTGCCGCCAGCCTCCAAATCGATATCAATGCGTGTCGCGCCTGCGTCGAGGCTGTTTTCGAGGAGTTCTTTCACGACACTCGCGGGCCGTTCAATGACTTCACCCGCGGCGATTTTGTTAATGACATCTGGAGTCAGCTGTTGAATGCGATTCATGAGATGACGATACCGCGAACGCACGGTCGCCGACAAGAACGGTTGGTGGTGATTTCTGAGTTGCTCGCCTGCTATTTCGTAACCAACACATCCGCGAACTGGTCTGCCAACTCCGGCGCTGACTCGACGAGGTCGGCATCCAGCACAAGTTTCGCGAGGTGCGGCGGGCGCGGAGCGCGCGACAACATCGTCGCCGCACGAGTAGTCAGTTCGCTCCGTTCCAGTGTAAGCTCAACCAGATTCGGCCAACACGGCGATTCGACCAACGCCTCGATGACCTCGTCCCCCAATCGCATCTGGCTCAATCGAACCACACGCAACTCCGGCAAGTTCGCAAGAATTCGTGGTACCTCGGTTCGCAACCCATAACACCCAGTCAAATCCAACAGCTTCAATTGGGGCAAATCGAGTCCGTCCGGAAACCAGATTCGCTTCGTATCGTCGTCGAGATAATCGCGAAACGTGAGTTGCTGAAGTTCGAGGCTTTCGAGTGTTCGGAGGCGAGGAAATTCCAAGAGCGTTCGCAAAACATCGTCGTTGATTGTCGCCTGATGAATGCTGAATTCTTCCAAACAAAACCAATGTGTCGATACTCGCAACCGCTCAATCGCGGTTTGGCTCAGGCTCACGTTGCTCAGTTTGAAGCGTTGTAGTTGCTCCGGAGGCGATTCGGCAAATGGCTCGAAGAAATCCGGCTCGTGAGCATTCGCCGCGTGTAACGAGAGTTCACGGAGTTGTCGGCCAATGCGCGATTGGAGTAAATCTTCGAGTAAGACGGACATACCATGACCGCTCGCCTTGCCGAAATGCAGCGTGTCGACCGCTGTCGTGAAGGGGGATGCACACAACCCACGCACACCCTCGGTCGGCGATTCGCCAGTCCAAAAGCGTATCACTTTCACGCCCTGCAGCCACGGTCGTGTTTCCCATTCACGATACTCGTCGCGGCTCGCGCCTGGTAAGTGTAATTCGCCGATTGGTGCTGATGCGAAGAGTTGATCGCCAAAATCGAGCAGCGATTGCAAACGATGCACCTTGACTGCGTAACCAAAACCACGGTGAAACGGCAACGCCGGACTCCACGGTTCCGCCCAAGGTAACGTGTGCCGCCACGGTCGACCCGTCCGATGAGAATCCGAGCAGAGTACCGCAAAACGATCCCACGGGCGGCATCGTGCGAGTTCGATTTGTGCACGAATAAAGATCGCTCGTTCGACCTCGCCCTGTTCTTCAACGAAGTCAGCGTAGACGAGACGGGCGGTATCATCGGCCGGCTCGGCGAGAATCGCATTCATTAACGCATCGTGCTCGGTCATGCTGGCATTTTAGCTGAAGCTCTACGAACTTGCGTTATTTCACACGCTCAATCGCCGCATTCAAGGCAGCTTGGAATTCGGGCCGCTCACGGATCGGATCGAGATCAAAATCGGTTTCAATCATGCGAAAGTCCGAAAAGCCGTCGCGGAGACTCCGCCGGAAGTGTTTGATCGCAAGTTCCGCATCATTCGGATGCGTGATTGAAGTTACGGAGTACACACACGCGGCAAGATACAGAACCGACGGATCACGTGAATACTCGATCACTTGAGCTAATTCTGCGTGAGCTTTTTGGCGTTCTTCCAGACGTGCATATAAGAGCGCGACCGTGGCTCGCGCCTTAGCGTTCATTGGCCGCGCTTTGACCACACGCAACTGTGCTTCGAGCGCTAACTGCGGTTCACGAAGGATGTCGCCGAGAATATGGGATTTTGTCTGCCAAACGCCGTAGTCGTCCGGCGCGAGTTTGAGCGCTTCGTCTAATTCTCGCAACGCACCACTCGGATCTTTTTGCATAATCGCGAGACAACGCCAGACGTGGTCCGCTGCACTGTTGGGGACTGTCGTGGCAATCGTGGCTCGATCCTTCGCTGCAGCTTCGAAATCATTCACTTCGTCGTAGCATTTTGCACGAGTGGATAGGGCCGCGAGGGTGTTATGCTGTTGTTCGATCACTTGTGACAAATCCGCAATCGCCTCGTGCCAGCGGCGTTGGGACCGCCGAATCTGGCTCCGGTCGAAGCGAATCTCGGCCTGTCCGGGCGAACGTTGTATGGCGATGGTGTATGCCTCGTCGGCACGGTCATAATCACCGAGTTGGAAATGAATCTTGGCTCGGTTATAGGGACCACGCCAATCCGTCGGTGCGGCAGCTTCAGCGACAAGAAACCGCTCGATCGCCCGTTGATAACTGCTTTGCTCTGTGTAACAAATTGCGAGCAATAAATGTGCACCAATGTGGTAGGGGTCGTGATCGATCGTTTCTTGCAACAGTGGAATGGCAGCCCCAACCCTGCCAGTCGAGAGCGTACGAGCGGCGCTCACGAACAAGTCGACCGTCGTCTTGGTGGCGCCCAGGCTTGAGGGTGTCGGCTCGACCAAGCGTGGGTCATTCGTGAGCCTCGCGAGTTCCGCACGCTGATCCCAGACGACGCTCGGTGCTGTTTCAAATGCTTTGGTGGCGAGTGAGTTCCACTTGATCGCCCGTGAATAAGCCTGGTGTTGGAGCGTCGCATCGAGTGTGCGAGCCTCGATTATCTGCGACTCTGCCAACAATAACGCCGTCTCACCCAGATTCGACCGCAGGTTGGTACGTGTTGTGGCGTCGAGCAACTTCACTCGGTCACGGTTGCTCCAATCGAGGTCCGTGTCCACACAATACTGATCGAGCCACTGCGATAGCATCCGATACGATCGATCGCGGTCCGACGGGCTTGCGTGCGAGAGCAGACCGACGCGATTCAGATTGAGCTCGCGCTCAAACTGCTTCGCAGTTGTTGTTGCCGCAACGGCGCGAATGGTTTGGTCCGACTTTCGCCACATCACGCCTGCGACGACCAACATCGTCGCGACGATGCCAACGAGCGACTTCAAAAACAACCCTGGATTGCGATAGCGCCACTTATCAACACGCTCGATAACGTTGCGATCGACTGCGTACAGTAACGGTCGCCGTTCGATCTGTCGTGTGAGATCTTCGTGAAGTTGAACGGCGGTTTGATAGCGGTCTTCGAGTTTGGGGGCGAGAAGCTTGGCGATGATTGCCGCGAGGGCCGGAGAAACTAATGGATTGTGCAACCGAACATCGGGCGCGCCGGCGAGTCGATCCTGAATTCGTCGCGCATAGTCTTTGGTGAGGTAGCCCTTTTCCGGAAACGGGTATTCGTGCGTGAGTAATTCAAAAAACATCACACCGAACGCATACAGGTCCGCTCGAGCATCGATCGGATCATTCCCCAGTCGACCGTGTCGCCGGAGCAACTCCGGCGACATGTACGGAAGCGTGCCCCCCACCTCGCTCGTATCGGTCAACTGCGATTGCAAGGACAAATTGAAGTCCAACAACAGCGGTTGTCCTTCGTCGTGGACCAGTACGTTTTGCGGCTTGATGTCGAGATGGAGGTAGCCTTTTTCGTGGGCATAGCACAAGCCATCCGCCAACTGTCGCATCATCCGCAACACAGCTTCGACATACGTCAGCCGTGCGAGTTCTTTGCGAAACTGCGAGTACTGAGGTGCAGGCTGGTTGGTCAAGGTCACGGCCGACATATCAGTTCGTGTCTCGGACGCCCCAGTGGTGGTGTGAACCTGACTCGCTGACTGTGGGAATGTGGCGACCGAGATGGGATGTACGAGGGTCGTGTTAAAGATTTCGCCCGAAATCGGCAGCCCTTCCGAGTTCCGCAACGCGGTCACGACGTCGCCGAGCGTTTGGCGACCGTAAAATGGCATTTGGATCACCGTCCACCCATCGAGCGTGAACATGCGATGAATGGGCATAATGTTCGTATGTTGCAGCTTCGCCAACACCTGCGATTCTTCGCTCGTCCCCCGAGTAAACTTCAAAACCACTTCTCGATCCGCGAGTTGTTGTTCGTGCGCCAGGAACACGCGACCGAACGCCCCCTTCCCAATCTGATCGAACAGAAGGTAGCCATTGATGACCTGACCGACTTCCGGCACACCACCGTGGTAGGACTGAATTAATTGCGGGTTCAGGGTCGCCTGAGTCGCGGGGAGCGAGTGAGGTGGTGTTACTGGTACAAAATCAGGCTGAAATGGGGCAATCGACGATGGCGTAGTATGCGGAATCATAACAGATTATCCGTCTGTGGTGGAACCCGACGACCATCCGCGTGGCGTTCCTGTCCACGGTTGGAGCAGACAGCTAGGGGGCGCCTGCTTCCATTAACGGGTAACGAACTATGGCATCCAAACCTGTAAATCGCAATGAGGTTATCGATTGTAACGCATTTTAATTGCTGGTTCTGATGAGAAATGAATTGACATTCGAGAAATGTTACGTTCGGACTGGAAGTCGCAGAGATTACTCGCCAATGTGTTAGCAAACGTCAACACGCTGGACTCAGGGGGCTTGACATCCCTGGTCCAGCGTGTGCGTGTTGGAGTGAGGCGAGAATCGGCTTAATTGTATTTCGTCATTTCGACACCGATCTTCTTCTGCATATCTGGGTTAGGCCCCACATAGAGGTGCAGATGGTCCTTATCGATGTAGATAACCTGCGTGCGTTGCTTGTTCACGTAGGTTGGGAACGGATAACTCGACTGCACCGTTTCGTTGTAGTACACCACGCATTCCCAGTGGCAGTGGTGCAATTGGGCCAAGCCGATGAGCGGAAAGAAGCGTGGTGGATCGATTTGATCGACGAGGCGATTCTTCACGATCTGGATGTTGTCGCGGAACTCTTCATAGACGAATGGCACCCCACGGGCGACACGTGGCATTGCTCGTAACACTTGCTGATCGGTCGGCGGATCTTCGCACAACGGAGCTGGGTAGCCGTCGCGGATCGGCGGCAGAATCGGTGTGCGATTATCGTTCGTGTGCTGATACTTCTCGCTCATCCGCTCCGCAACCCACGGCGGCGTCGGCGCGAGTAGGAACGTAGCCGGATGGAAGAAGGAACAGCCGACCGACGCGGGCAACACCGCCACGGCCAGCAGCAGGATGAGGCGTCGGATCGACTTCATACCAGTCCCCCAAAAAAATTCGCGTCGATGTATCGGACCGCCCCCACAACCGCTCGACTTTGCTGCCGATGCCAGTTGTTTCAGTCCAACACGATGGTTCATTGTTGCCGGTTGTATCGTCACTATTTCGCCACGAGTTGAAGCGATTCGCCGTAATCTCGTGACGATCGTCCGTTTTTCACATCGAGTCGGCAAAGTGGGCAATCTCGCGGAACCGAACTTAAACATGGATTGGCGAACGCATCACCGGATTTGCGTGCCATCCGACTTCCCCCTTTTCCCACTTTGACATCAATGGTTTATCTTTCGCGGATTTACACGAAAACCGGCGACGCGGGCACGACAGGTCTGGGTGATGGGACGCGCGTGGCCAAGGATCACCCGCGTGTTGCGGCGTATGGTGATGTCGACGAGTTGAACGCCGTATTGGGGCTTCTCCACTTGCAGATGCCAGAAAGCGCCGAGCGCGAGTTGATCCGCCGCATCCAGAACGATTTGTTCGATGTTGGTGCCGATTTGTGTGTACCCCTCGCCAATGACGAATCGAACGTTCTGCGGATCGTGCCGAGTCAGTATGAACGATTGGAACAGGAAATCGATCGTTACAATGAGTTGCTGTCGCCGCTGCGGAGTTTTATTTTGCCAGGGGGAACGGTCGCGGCGGCATGGCTCCATCTCGCAAGAACCGTGTGTCGCCGTGCGGAACGCAGTGTGGTAACTCTGCAACACCATGAACGGATCAACGACGCCGCGATGATCTATCTGAATCGGTTGAGCGATTTGCTCTTCGTGATGAGCCGAGCGGCAAACGCGAACGGCGCGAGCGACGTACTCTGGGTACCTGGGCAAAATCGCTAAACTAATGGCCTCCGCACCTTCCCACGGAGTCCACTAATGCGATTCACGTTTCCTATAGTGTTGCTCAATTCCCTACTTGCGTCCGCCGCGCCCCCAGGTGTGGTGATTGCTCATTCGCCTACAAAAACCAAGGCGTACATCGGCTCACCGAGTTTGGCGGTGTTGCCGAACGGCGAATACATCGCCTCACACGACTTCTTCGGACCTGGTACGAAGTTCGACACGATGCGGGTGTACTCGTCGACGAATCAGGGTGAAAAATGGACGCAAATCGCCGAGATCAAGGGGCAATGGTGGTCTACGCTGTTTTGGCACAACGATGCGCTTTACCTCATTGGCACAACGCGTGAATATGGTGCGTGTGTGATTCGCCGTTCGATCGACCGCGGACGGAGTTGGAGCGTTCCGAAGGATGCCGAGTCTGGACTACTACTCGATGGTCAGTACCACTGCGCTCCTGTGCCGGTTCTGATCCACAGCGGTCGACTCTGGCGCGCGATGGAAGACTACCAAGGACCGGTCTGGGGGACATTTCGGCCAATGATGATGTCGATTGCAGTCGACGCGGATTTGTTGAAAGCGAGCAACTGGATCAGCAGCAATCGCATCGACCGGAATCCGAAATGGCTCGGTGGACAGTTTCGTTCGTGGCTTGAGGGCAACGCGGTAGTTACGCCGAGCGGCGAAGTGGTGGACATTCTCCGCGTCGATCGGCCGAACAGCTTCGAAGAGCAGGCGGCGATCGTGCGAATCTCCGCCGACGGGAAAACCGCGACGTTTGACGAACGCGATTTCATTCCATTCCCTGGCGGAAGTAAAAAATTCACAATTCGATGGGACGCGATTAGCAAGAAGTACTGGACGCTCACGAACGTGATTCCACCAGAGTTCCGCCTCGCAGGGGGCCAGTCCGCACGAACGCGTAACACGCTCGCGTTAGCGTGGTCGACCGACTTGCGGAATTGGACGACTGGCCGAATCGTGCTGCAACATCCGAATGTGAAGACCCACGGATTCCAGTACGTCGACTGGCATTTCTCAGGTGACGATCTGCTCGCCGTCGTTCGAACGGCGTTCGACGAAGACGACGGTACGCCGGCCCACAATGCCCACGACGCGAACTATCTCACATTCCATCACGTGCGTGATTTTCGCAAATGATCGCGGTGGCGTAGAGTTTGGGAAATGTGGAGCGCCCCTCCGTTCCATAACGTCTGTGAATCTGACCGGAACGCCAAGTTTCAGTTGCACTTTGAGTAGAGTCTGGAAATAATCGCTGAGAGTTGACCGCTAATCGTTGGCGTGCTTCAACCGTTTCCACTCGAGCAGGAGTTCCGCCATGCTGAAGTTTTCGCGCACGATGTTGTTGATGGCCGCTCTAGGTGGTTTAACAACCACCGCAGTCACAACGGCTCAAGAAAAGAAGAAAGCCGACGACAAGAAACCGGCCGTCGGCGAGAAGAAGGCAACTGATAAAAAAGCAGAGGAGAAGGCGAGCGGTTCCATCGACGTGTACATGGGCAAAAACGGCTGGCGGTACAGCATCAAGAACGCCGAAGGCAAAACGATCGCGATGCCGCTGCCGCAAATGTCCTGGGAGACCAAGGACGAGTGCCTGAAGGCCATCGCCGACCTCAAAGCGATTCTGAACTCTTCGAAGCCAGCCGAACGGAAAGAAGATAAGTAACTCGAGTTCTCGCGACGTATTGCGAGCGATGAGGCTCGACTCGTCGCTCGTCCTCACTTATCGATTGATCTCCAAATTCTCCGGCGTCGTCGCCACAGGCTTCCGCACGATATTCAGCGCTGACGCAATCATCCCTCGCAACGATTCAACACGACGATGCGGCCACAGCAGGGCCGTCGCATACCAACGCATCGCTCGTATCGGCTCGGCTCGTCGCAATACCCAGCCCATCGTCCGTGCCGTTGAGGCATAACCCTCCGCCCGTGCAGAGTCAGCAATCTCATCTCGGTGGTCACGCATGATGCTGAACACCGTCGCGACACGATCGGAGAGTTTCTGCGAAAGATTGCCGTGGCCCGTGCGATAGAGCACGAGTGGTTCCGGCACGCACGCGAACGAGTAGTAGCGTGCGACGCGTAACCATAACGCATAGTCGATCGCAAGATCGTATCGTGGATCAAACACGCCGAGATGCTCGAACACGCGGCGTCGCACCATCGCTGACGAGAAGCACACGAAGTTCTGGACGAACATCGCATCGAGTACGCGGCCCGTTGGAGGCAGAGGAGGCGGCGTTCGAAACGGAATGGGCCGGCTGTGTTCGTCGATCAGTTCACGGAGGCAACTCACTACGCCAACATCGTCCGCGAGTAGCTTGAGTTGTTTTTCAAGTTTCGTCGGTCGCCAGGCGTCGTCGGCATCGAGAAACGCAATTGTCTCGCCGCAACTCAGCCGAATCCCCAGATTCTTCGCACGAGATTGGCCCAGGACATCTGAACGCACGTAGCGAATCCGAGGATCGCCGAGAAATCGCTGCACAACCAACGCCGTATCATCGCTCGAACCATCGTCGATGATGAGCAGTTCCCAATCGCGAAATGTCTGCGATTGGACCGATTCGATGGCAAACGGTAGGAAACGAGCGTAGTTTTTCGCTGCCATGACGACGGAAACCATATCCACACTCGCACACACCACAACAAAAAACCACCGAGTCCTTCGGTGGTTCGTGAGCTTAACGTATGGTGTTGCTTCCTGGCAATCTCACAACGTCGGTTCGGTCGAGTGACGTTTCACCATCGTGATTTGATTGCCCTTCTGGTTGTGCCAAACTTTATCGAAGAACGTGCGAATAATGAGCAGTCCGCGGCCCGAGTCTTTTTCGATCTCCGGATCGATCGTGGGGTCGGGCAACTTCGAGGTGTCGAACCCGTCGCCTTCGTCTTCAATCACAATCGTCAATTGAGTGGCGCGAATAGCTTCGACGGTGATCTTGACACGTCGATCGCAGTACGGTTCGGCGAGTGAGCGTTTGGCGATTTCAGCGTAGTATTCGTCCCAGTTGTTTTGCTTCAGATCTGAGCCGACGCCGAGGTTACCGTGAACCATCGCGTTGAGCGTCGCTTCGTGGACCGCCACCCCCACACGCATGCGATCCGCTTCGTCAAACAGTCCCATCTGGATCATCAAGAGTTCGACTTGTGAGACGACGTTCGAAACGAGATCGGTATCGTTTTCGACCGAGAACTCGTACTTCGCCGAAGTCATTCGCTTCAAGAAAATCGCACGCTTGGCCTGCGAAATCGAGACCGACAACAACTCGTCGAGCATCGAAATAAGGCCGCGTTCGACGTTCCGCATCGGCAGGTAATTCGATGCGCCTGCTCGGAGTGCGTCGACGGCGATTTCCTCGCTACCTTTCTCGGTCACCACCATAATTGGGGTGGTGGGATGATCGGACCGCACATCGCGAATGCAATCGAGTCCGCCCAGTTCCCAAAGGTTCAGCGACATCACCACAACGTCGTGCGGCTTCTCACGGAGCAACTCGAGTGCGCTGGTGCCGGTCATCGTTACTTGAACGTTGTAACCAGCGGCGGTGATGAGATCATCCAAGATGCGGGCTTCGTTCGGATTATCCTCAATCACCAGGATGTTCGCCATGACAGCTCCTACAGGTGACGAGCGGTTCCGCGAACGACGACAGCGATGAAGAAAGGTGTGCTGGCGAGGTTCGGGCGCGCATTCCGATCGGAATGCCTCCGCTGCATTAGATTTGATACTAGGGGCGATCATGCGTTCACGCTAGATGCTAAGATACCAGAGATTGGAATTGACCCACCAGAACGAATCGGTTTAACCGATTATCGATCGACACATAGTTGATTTGCGAGGCACGGAATGACCAGCACCGCACCCACGACCGCACCCATTGCTGGGCTACTCACCGCCGCCGAATTCGCGATGCTCCCCTCGCCGCCGGATGGCTCGAAGCAAGAACTGGTGAAAGGACAGGTCCAGACCATGCCGCCACCAGGCTTTTTTCATGGTTTGATTCAACTTGCGCTCGGCGCTGCCTTGCGGATGTACGTGCAACAGCACCAACTCGGTCGTGTAACCGTTGAGAGTGGTGTTTTGACAGATAACGGACCTGATACGGTTCGCGGTCCGGACGTGGCGTACTGGAGTTATGAGCGTCTGCCTGCGGATCAAATGCCACTTGTCTACGCGAATGTCGCGCCAGATCTCGTCGCGGAAGTCGCTTCGCCGAGCAACACCCGCAAGCAACTCGCCACAAAGATTCGCGAATACTTTACAAGTGGTGTGCGACTCGTCTGGATTCTCGACCCAGAGGATCGCACGGTCACGATCTACACCCAAGCTGGCAACGGCATCGTCCTTTGGGACGACACCATGCTTACCGGCGGTGACGTCCTCCCTGGATTTTCCTGTCCTGTTGCCTCACTCTTCAACTGATCCTACCCCACGCACACTTTCAAGGATTCAACATGAACCAGTTCACACGTCGCGACTTCCTCACTCGTACAGGAGTCGGCATGGGAATGCTCGGACTCACGCCGTTGCTCTGCGATGCCGCGGCGCCGACAAAAGCGATTAATCCGCTGGCACCGAAAGCACCACATTTTCCTGCGAAGGTCAAACGCGTACTGCATATCTTCGCGAACGGCGGACCGAGCCAAGTCGATACGTTCGACCCCAAGCCGATGCTAACGAAGTACCACGGCAAGCCGTTGCCCGCGACGAATCTGCGAACGGAGCGTCGCACGGGCGCCGCGTTCGGCTCGCCGTTCAAGTTCAGCAAACACGGCGAGTCCGGACTGGAGATTAGCGAGTTATTTCCGCACACCGCAAAACACGCGGATAGCCTGTGTGTGATTCGCAGTATGCATGCAGACGTGCCAAACCACGAGCCGTCGTTTTTGCTGATGAACACAGGCGAATCGCGCCTGGTGCGGCCGAGTATGGGTAGCTGGGTCACGTATGGTTTGGGCAGCGAGAACCAAAACTTACCTGCGTATGTCACCATGTGCCCCAACGGCATGCCACTCATGGAATCGCAGAACTGGCAATCGGCGTTTCTCCCAGGAATTTTCCAGGGCACGTACATCAACACGAAGGACACTGACCCAGAAAAACTCCTCGAACACATCCGCAACAAAACCCACTCAACTGCCGAACAACGCAAACAACTCGATCTGCTCGCGAAACTCAACGCGATGCACCAGCAATCACGCGATGCCGATCCGCAGCTCGAAGCCCGCATTCAATCGTTCGAGTTGGCGTATCGCATGCAAATGGAAGCGAGCGATGCGTTCGACATTCGCAAAGAGACGAAGGACACGATCGATCGCTACGGCAATACCGACCAGGGGCGATCACTCTTGATCGCGCGACGACTCCTCGAACGCGGCGTGCGTTTCGTGCAACTCTCGCACGGTCCGGTTCAGCCGTGGGACAGTCACGACGACATCGAAATTAATCATCGTCGTCTCGCGAAGGAAATCGATCAAGGAATTGGTGCGGTGTTAACCGATCTCAAGCGATTGGGTCTGTTCGATTCGACCCTTGTCATTTGGGGAGGCGAATTCGGTCGCACACCAGTGGTGGAACTCGCTCAGCCAGGAAGCAATGCGGGCAAGGTGAACGGTCGCGATCACAATCATTGGGGCTTTAGCGTGTGGCTAGCTGGCGGCGGCGTGAAGGGCGGACAAGCTGTCGGAGCCACGGATGAGTTCGGCTTCAAAGCCGTCGAGAAGCCGGTTCACGTACACGATTTACATGCAACGATTTTGCATTTGCTGGGCTTCGATCACGAGAAGTTGACCTATCGTTACGCCGGCCGCGACTTCCGACTGACCGATGTACACGGGCATGTGGTCAAGGATGTGTTGGCGTGAGTTCAGGCTGTCTTTCAGCCCTCGTCGCGAGTTGGTTGAATGGTGGCGGGTTCCAACGCCACTTGTGGATAGATGACCGAGTCGATAGTGGACCAGTATCCAATCCGAAATCAATGGGCATGGATGCCGATCGCTCGTTCTCGCTTCATAAGATGACGGTCTCTCGTCGCAATTGTGAAAGGACGTCTCTCCATGCGTAGCCTCTCGCTCGCGTTGTTACTCCTACCTACTCTGGCTCAGGCCGCCCCACCAAAACCACTGATCACAGGATTGAAGAATCCGGAATCGGTCGCCGTCACATCCGACGGGCGCGTGTTCGTGTCGATCATCGGCGAACGAAACACGGATGGTGATGGTAGCATCATCGAGATCGTGAAGGGCGAAGCGAAGACCATCGCAAGCGGACTCGATGACCCCAAAGGACTCATCGCCGTTCAACAAACCCTCTTCGTGACCGATAAAACGCGTGTACGGCGCATCGATACCAAAACTGGCGCCGTCAGCGTTTGGGTAGATGAACCCGCGTTTCCGCAAAAACCGCTCTACCTGAACGACATCTGCGCCGACGAGCGTGGCACACTCTACGTGAGCGACATGGGGGACCGGAAAGGGAGTGGCGGTGCGATCTTCCGCATCGGCACGAAACCGACCGGCAAAGGGAAACCGCCCGAACGCGGTCCGGTCTCGCTCGTTGCGGATGGCACGAAGTTTTCGTGGTTGAAAGCGCCGAACGGCGTGACACTGGATAGCCTGCATCATCTCCTGATTGTCGATTTCATCACAGGAGAACTTCATCGCCTCCGACTCTCGGATAACCACTTCGATAAAGTCGCTGAGGGGTTCGTTGGTGGCGATGGGTTGGCGTTCGATCGCTTCGGCCGCTTGTCGATCACCAGTTGGACTCAGGGCAAAGCGTGGTGCATTCCGCGACCAGGCGTGAAACCGATCCTCGTCCTCGAAGGACTCGAAAGTGCTGCCGATCACTGCGTCGATTTCACGAACAAACAGTGGCTCATTCCAGATATGAAAGCTGGTACCATCACCGCGATCAGCACGCAACCGCCAGGCTGGGAAGTGGACGAAACGCCGCTACAACTGCAAACCGTTGTCGCGTTTGAGAACGCGAAGTGGACAGGATGGGATTCGAGCGACGATACCGGACGCCAGATCGCGCATCGGCCTATCTTACTCACGCACGCAGGCGATGGTTCGAAACGCACATTCGTCGCCACGCAACAGGGCGTCATTCACATTATGCCCGAAGAAGCGATCGGCGGACCCACGAAAGTGTTCCTCACAATCGAACCCAAAGTGCTCTACAAGGATAACGAAAACGAACAGGGTTTGCTGGGCCTCGCGTTCCATCCACAGTATCGCACGACCGGCGAATTCTTCGTGTTTTACACCGACAAAACCAAGAAATTCGAGAACGTCGTCAGCCGGTTCCGTGTGAGCAAGGACGACCCCAACAAGGCCGATCCGTCGAGCGAAGAGGAACTCATGCGGATCACGCACAAACACTGGAACCACGACGGCGGCACGCTGGCATTCGGCCCTGATGGCTATTTGTACATCGTGCTCGGTGATGGTGGATCTGGTAACGATCCAGACGATCATGGCCAAGCGTTGAACACGATACTCGGTAAGATTCTGCGAATCGACGTGAACAAGAAAGGGACAAATACTCCCTACGCGATTCCGGCCGACAATCCGTTCATCGGAGTGAAGGACGCGAAGCCAGAAATTTACGCCTATGGCGTGCGGAACCCATGGCGATTGTCGTTCGATCGCCAAACCGGCCAAGGATGGTTCGGCGAAGTGGGCCAGAATTTGTGGGAAGAGATCAACTTACTCCAGAAGGGCGGCAATTACGGTTGGCGTCGCCGTGAAGCGTTGCATCCTTTCTGGGTCGAGGGAGTCGGCGAAAACGCGAAGATGATCGATCCCATTTGGGAGTACGACCATGTGATTGGCAAATCGATCACGGGCGGTCACGTGTACCGCGGCAAACAGTTTCCGGAATTGCAAGGCCACTACCTGTATGCGGATTATGTGACGAGCAAGTTGTGGGCGTTGAAGTACGACGACCAGAAAAAGCGAGTGGTGGCAAATCGGCCGATCAAAGACCGCATGCAAACGATCATGTCGTTCGGAGAGGATGAACAGGGCGAAGTGTACCTGATGACGTACTCGACGACCGGCAAAGGCATCTCGAAGTATTCGCGAACGAAGTAGGTTATTGGTTCCGAGCCAACGCGCAGTTTCAACTGGTGCAACGCACCAAGACACACTGGGACGAACGACCGAAGCGGCAGGGAGTTACTTGCCGCGGTTTTGAAACCGCTTAAGCCATTCGTCACGGAACTTGGTGCGTTGATCGAGCTTACTCGCTTCGCTACGATCGACCACGATCGCGTCGGCGTCGACATGTCCGCGAAGCGTGTAGGCTGCATCTGGCATCTCGCGAGTTTCGAGTAACCGAAACGCCACCTCCCCCTCGACCGGCCGCATTCGCTTCAACCAAGCATAGCGAATCACTTTCGTCACTGGATCGAGTTCCAGGTGAATCTCGCGGTATTGCGGATTGCGATTCAGGAAGTTCGGTCGAATCGTCGCTTCGATGCGGATCGGCTCGCCTGGCTGGCCCTTGTCTTTGCGGAAGAGCGTGAACTGGTCGAGTGCGGTACGGAGCGTATCGAGCGTGCGGAGACTCACGAAATCGCACAAGCGTGCGAGTGGTTCGTTCGCTTCCATCGGCTCGTAGATCAGGCCACGTTTGCGAGACAGCGCCATCCAGATTCGCCCGTCGCTCGATTGACCCATCACCAGATTCGCGGACTGTTCGTTCGAATTCTCGACAAAAAATTCATCGCCACGAGTCCAAACCGAAAACGTACGCGAGTTCGGTAGTTGGAATCGTTTCAGGAGGGGGATCTCCCAATCCGTGACGATTTCGTAGCGGCGATCAACAGGTAGTGTGTGAGCGTCCTGGGCTTCACGGAGGATTTGTTCCGCGGCGGCGAGTTGTGGTGTCTGGAGTGGGTTGAATAGCAAAATTCCCAAGATCGCAGCTGCGAGCGCAGTGAGCGACGCGATTCCTACGAGCCGCCGTGACGATTTGCGTTCACGCATGTGCAAGCGTTCCACCATCGCCGAGCCATCGACGCTCGCCGCAACTTGGTCGAAATGGTCCCGCACCGCACGTTCGATGGGATCGTTCATGTTGCCTCTTCGCCCAAATAATTCGCCAACAATTTCGCGAGCGTCTGGCGGGCGCGGAACACTAATACGCCTGCGTTCGACGCCGAAACGCCGAGTATCTCGCCGATTTCCTCTTGGCTGTGCCCAAGGCTCTTCAACTGAATCGCGGCTCGCTGTTGTGCGGGTAACTTTCGCAATGCCTCGCCGACAGCACCACTCAACTCGGCATGCACCGCATGTGCTTCCGCTGGCAACGCCGTGTTGTCTGGTGGATCGTCGAAGGTCTCATCATCCTCGCGCACGAGGCGGAAAAAGACGCGGCGCCGTGTCCGCAGATTGATGCAGGCATTCGTGACCGCACGTAACAAAATCCGCTGTCCATCCGCGAGTAAATCGTACTCTGATTTCTTCGCCAACAACCGACAGTAACAATCGTGAACGATATCTTCCGCATCTTCAGGATGCTTCAACAAACTCCGCGCGTACGCAATCGCACGCGGAGCGGTCGCGCGGACCCAGGCATCGAGTTCGTCTGACGTTGGAGTCGCGGCCACGATCACTCCGTGGCGGTTCTCATGGACAGAACACATCACTCGTCGGAATCTTACGACTAAAATACTCACAAGGAGTGTTTATGCCTCGCGACTTGATTCTCGGTACAGCCGGCCACATCGATCACGGCAAAACGTCGCTCGTAAAAGCCCTGACGGGTATCGATTGCGACCGTTTGCCAGAGGAGAAACAACGTGGCATCACGATCGACATCGGTTTCGCCAACTTAGATTTGGGTGCGTTCCGGCTCGGTATCGTCGACGTGCCTGGGCACGAACGGTTCGTCAAGAACATGCTCGCCGGAGCCACGGGTATCGATCTGGCGATGCTGATTGTCGCCGCCGACGATTCGATCATGCCGCAGACCCGCGAACACCTGGAAATTCTGCGACTGCTCGGCCTCAAAGCGGGCGTGATCGCGCTGACGAAAGCGGATTTAGTTGACGAAACATCACTTGAAGTGGTGGCGTTGGAAATTCGCGAATTGGTTGCAGGTACATTCCTCGAAGATGCGCCGATCATTCCCACCTCGGCGATGACGAAACTGGGCCTCGACGATCTGAAGTCGGCGTTGTTGACGGCCTGCGAGCGAGTCGCGGTACGTGAAGCGCGCGAATGGTTTCGCGTGGCGATCGATCGTTCGTTCGTGGTCCAAGGGCACGGTACGGTTGTCACTGGCTCAGCGACGCACGGTAGTGTGAGAGTGGGTGATGAATTATCGTGGCATCGCGCCGACGGCTCGACGGAACTGGTGCGAGTTCGGTCGTTGAATAATCACGGCCAGCCAGTCGAGGAAGTGCATCGCGGCCAACGTGCGGCGATCAACTTGGCTGGTGTGCCGCACGAAAGCGTGAAACGCGGTCAAGAACTTGCGACGCCTGGCTATTTGAAATCGAGCAAAGTGCTCACGGTTCGGTTGCACGCGCTCACGGACCAGCGCCGGCCGATCAAGCATCGCTTACCAGTGCGACTCCACCTCGGCACGGCAGAAGTCATGGCGACAGTTTCGCTGCTCGATGCGGACACGGTTGAGCCTGGGAAGTGGTCGTTCGCACAATTATTTTTGGAAGACGCGGTGACGGCGGTTTGGGGCCAGCCGTTCGTCGTGCGCGATTCGTCGGCGGAGCACACGCTCGGCGGCGGACAGGTCTTGCAACCGACCGCTGTCAAGTTACGGCGGCGGCACCTGGAGTCGCTGGAATTCGTGGAGCGATTGTGGTCGCAGGATGTCGCGGTGAGGTGTATTGCGGCGGCATGGTTCGCAGGGTTTGCCGGATGTTTGGCAAGTGATTTTGTACGTGATGCTGGCGTGGTACCCGACGACGCCGAACCGATGCTCAAGCAACTCCTCGAAGGAGGACACGTTGCCGAACTCATGCTACCGCCGAATCGCAAAGTTTATCTGCACAACGCACGTGTCGACGAAATCGGCACACGGATTCTAGAAACGTTGGCGACACTGCACGACCAAAATCCACTCATGACCAACCACGACCGCCAGAAAACGCTCTCACGCTTGGAGTATGTGGGCGACGAAGTCTTGTTACAGGCCGTGACGGATCGTCTCGTGAAGACGAAGAAACTCGTTGGCGATGCGAAGCGGATCGCCCGTGCAGATTTCAAACCAAAATTGAGCGTGAACCAGCGAAAGCTCAAGGACAAGATTGTTGAAGATCATCGTGCGGCCAAGTTTTCGCCGCCAGACCCTACTAGTTTCGCGAACCACGCAGGTGGCAATTCGACGGCGTTAAAGGACATCTTCGAGGTCGCGACCGCCGAAGGGTTCCTGGTAAAAGTCACAGATGATATCTATTTACACGCGGAGACTGATGCAGAAATGCGTCCGCAAGGTCCGTGAGCGATTGGCGAACGGTCTTGGCGCGACCGTCGCCGAGATTCGCGACTTACTCGGCACAACGCGAAAATACGCTGTGCCCTTGTGTGAGTTTCTCGACCGCAGCGGTCTCACGAAACGCGACGGCGATTTGCGTGTTTTGGCGAATTAGCGGATCCTACTACGGCGATCGCGGATTTCTCACTTCCCAGTCACGCTGTTTGATTTTCAACTGGAAAACAACATTGGTGAGTAGTTACAGCGGATCGTGCATTCCGAAACTCAATTCGCTGCTATTTTGCGAACAATCGCTTCGACATCATACACGCACCCACCCCACACGCCGCCGCTGGCGTGTTGCAGTGCAGCCCAGAGTCTCGTGTCGGCCGGCAGTCCTGGGTCGGCTTGTAAATCCGCTCGCGGTGATCGCTGGCTCAGTTCGGTTGTCCCCCACGCGACACCGTGAACGCCAGTCGCATCGCCGACCAAATTCACACTGCCTTCGAGTTTTACACGATCGATGATGATCTCGATGCGATCGCCGTCACGCAACTTGCCGATGGGTCCACCTGCGAGAGCTTCCGGTGATACGTGACCAATGCAGGCGCCAGTACTCACGCCGGAAAATCTCGCATCGGTCAGCACCGCGACTTGTTTCCCCCACGACAGATGCTTGAGGGCCGAGGTTACCTGGTACGTCTCCTCCATACGCTGCCGAGCGGTCCACGACAACACAACACTAACACATCGCCTGGCACAACGGCTTTGTCGCCCTGCCCTTTCAGCGCGGCGATCGCGGCTTTTTCGGTAATGAACACTTTCGCAGGGCCAGTTTTGCGATAGACGCCGTCTGCATCCACCACGCTCGGATCGATCGCCGTCGACTTGATGACGCTACCCTCCGGACACAGATTTTCCCCGTGGGAACGTCACGGTTGAAGTGAGTCCGCGTTTCTTCGCAGCGTCTGGCGACATGATGACCGTGTCCGGATCGACCTTATCAACCGTCGCCAGATGGTGCCGCAATCGTTTCCGGCGATCCGAGTTTTCCCACCAAGTCAACACTTCGCCCAAGGGTTGGCCGGTGGCTGTGAGTGCGGACAGTTCGAGCATGCCGAGTTCGCGCAGATGCAACATCACCTCCGGCACGCCGCCCGCGAGAAAGACGCGAATCGTCGGATGGCCGATCGGCCCGTTCGGCAGTGCATCGACGAGCCGTGGGACACGGCGATTCATGGTTGTCCAATCGTCGACGGTCGGTCGGCGCACGCCTGCATGAAACGCAATAGCGGGTGTGTGCAACAACAAGTTCGTGCTTCCGCCAAACGCTGCGAAGACCGCGAGCGCGTTTCGGAACGCGGCTTCAGTAAGAATGTGTTTCGTATGGATGCCGCGAAGTTGTCGTTGCACCAACGCCGCCGCCGAGCGACGCGCCATATCGAGCCAGATCGGTTGACCGCTCGGCGCGAGTGCGGAGTGCGGCATCGCGAGGCCGAGCGCTTCGCCGATCACTTGCGACGTCGCCGCCGTGCCCAGAAACTGGCATCCCCCTCCTGGTGACGCACACGCATGACAGCCCGCCGCCGCCGCTTCGTCGATCGTCATGACGTTGTTGCTGTAGCGTGCGCCGATGGTTTGCACTTTGCCCGTATCTTCTTCGCCTTCGATGCCTGCGAGCATCACACCACCTGGCACGAGCATCGTGGGGTAGTCTTGTTGCGACGCGAGTGCCATCATCATCGCGGGCAATCCCTTGTCGCAGGTCGCCACGCCCATCACGCCAGCCCGTGTTGGGTGACTCCGCATCAATCGTCGCAACACCATCGCGGCGTCGTTGCGGTACGGCAGACTGTCGAACATCCCTGGCGTTGCCTTGGGTGCGGCCATCGCAGGGGGTCGGGTTACGGCGCCCAATGGAATCGCTTTCTGACGCTGAAACTCTTCGGCGGCGGCTTTCACGAGCAGGCCGACTTCCCAATGCCCGCTGTGGAATCCGAGCGCGATCGGCGAACCGTCCTCGCCGCGGAGTCCGCCGTGCGTCGAGAGGATGAGAAATTCTTTGCGGCCGAGTAGTTGCGGATTCAGCCCCATGCCGACGTTCTGCGACCAGCCGAAGAGATCGCCGGAGGGGGCGTGTCGGAGCAGGTCATCCGTGAGCGGCAGTTTCCCCTGCGGTCCGCGTTGCGTGCTGATGAGCTGATAAACCGCGTCGTCGATGGTTTCGAGCATGAGGGAGCCTCGGTATGGTATTGTGGATGTGGTTGTACCATTGGAGTCTGGCATTTCCAGGCGAGTGCGACACGCTGGTATGGTTCACGCAGATGACGGAGGTGTTGGATGCTACTGATCTCTCTAGTCGTGTCGGCGTTCGGCCTTTCGCTGATAGGCATGATGGCGCGATCGCAGGATACACGTCCACGCACGATCATCGCTGGTGGATTCTTTCTTGGTTGTGCGTTTTCGTTTCCGGCAATGTGTCTGCTATTCGGTGTGTTGCCATCGATGATGCTCGGCGTGGTTGCCTCGCTTGTGTGGCGTGCAAAGAAGCTACCGGATCGTCGGTTGACACACTTCTTCGTGTTGGCCTGTGTCGGCGGACATACGCTCATCTACTTGATCTACGTCCGCCCAGGAATGCAGCGATATGCGGCCATTCGCGAAGCTGTTGCAAAGCATTCGTTGGAGGGACGATTGCCGAAGTATCAGCCCGCAATCCGAGCGAAACGTGCCCATGACGGACTCGATGATCTCGAAGAAACCATCGCACTTTGGGATCGATTCTCGGGCGAAAAGTTTCAATTAAAACAGATCCACGGCAACCAAGTTTGGCTCTTCGTGAATCATGAAGGGTTTGGTATGACTCGGATGTTTTCTCCGAGTGATCGAATCGAGGCGTACCTGCCAACTCGTTCGCCCATCCCACAGCTTACACGTCTCGTAACCTCACAAGCACGACCACTTGTCGAGCATCCGATCGAAGCCCACAGGACTTCTCTGGAGATCATCGATCGTCGATTCGCCAATTCTCCTTTCCAATAGGGTGGGGAGTGGAAATTGAACCGAACACGGTCGTGGGAGTTGTTCCCCATCAATTCGGCAGGGAGCGTGATGAGTCGAACCTCACGGCACGATCGCAAGTTTGGAGCGACGCAAAATGGAATGTTGTGTCGCTGGAACTCATCGGCCTGCTGCTCGCTTCGAAACCGCGTGTGTACATGACCGAGAATCTGCCACGCATGGACGAAGCGAAAACATCGCCAACACGCGATCTGGACGAGTTCGAGACCGCCGGACTGCACGCGATCGCAAGAGGTCAAGAACTCTACCTGGGTCAATCGAAGACGCCACCGACCACCCTGCGAATGATCGGCGGCATTCGAGCAGCGAAAGCGTGTACGAATTGCCATGGTTGCGAAGAAGGCGAACTGCTCGGTGCGTTCAGCTATGTGTTGATCGAGGATTCTCACCGTTGAGTGTCGTGAGTGTTTCGTGGAGCGAGCGATTAGGTTTCGGCGAGCGGAGTCGCACCATGGCCGAGCGGAATTTCACCTGGCGGTAACTTTGGCTGCGACCAACGCAAATACAGTTCCAGCAATACGGCGACCGCGAAGATTCCAACACTAATCACTGCGAGAGCGTCAAGCCCATCGCATATGTCGGTTCGATTCGAATCGCTTCGTTTAAGAAGCGATGAACCGCATAACCAACCATCAACATGACCATCACTTGCCCATCATGACGGCGAAACGGCTGAAACGCGAGTAAAACGAGCGTCAGTAACCCCATGCTGACGGTTTCATACAGCTGCGTGGGGAAGAACGTCACACTGCGTGGCGTGAACGTGAGGGGGATCGATTGGCCATCTCGTTCGACGAGCAAATCGAGCGAGATTTGACCGCGCTGAACCGCACGAATTTGTTGTGTCAACCAATCGCGTTGTGCAATACTGAGTTGATTGCGGAATGGTATTAACTTCGCTTGGATTTGCGTGTAATCGTTGATGTTATCGATCTTCAGAATCAGTTCCGTTGTTCCGTCAAATAGGTACGGCCCCACTCGCTGCTTCGCGAGTGGGCCGATCGATTGATCCGCCGAGTCCACCGCTTGCGCTGGGCCGCTGAGTTCGATCACGATCCAGTTCGGTTCGCCGTTCACTTGTACGATGCGATCGCCAGGCAACAACCCAGCGCGTTCGGCGGCGGAACCTGGTTCGATCGCGGCGACGATCGTACGCGGATCATTCAACGGACTGAACGGCCGCGGCGGAATCGCGAAACCGAGACTGGTTTGTAATCCGTGTATTTGGGGGAGCCGCTTCGACTCTTCGCCAACTGGAAAACAGAGTTGGCGTTGGGCTGGCGTGGTCAGCATCGGAAACGCGCCGAGCGAACCGCCGAGCGGAACCGGTTGGCATTCTTCACACGCAACTTGCCCCCAACAGCAACCGTTGAGGTAACACCCCACACGACCAATCGCCATTCCGATCGCCAACAACGGCGCAACCGCGTCGGCGAGTTGCCAACCGTTGATTCGGAGTCGCTTCAAAACGAAGTGACGAAAGAACACATACCCCAAAAAGCCACCGAAAATCGAACCGTAAAAGACGATACCGCCGTTCCAGATTTTGAAGAACGCGAGGACGAGTTCCGAGGTTTTGAGCGTGCTGAAATCGCGTTCATAGTATTGCATCATGTACACGAGTCGCGCGCCGGCGATGCCCGTGATGAGCAAAAGCATCGCCATATCTTGAAAACGCATTGCGTTGAGGCCAACTTTCTCCGTGCGTTTACCGCCCCAGAGAAACGTCACAACGACAAACGCAAGTAGCAGCATCGCTCCGAAACTCGGCAGCGGCATATTCAAGACTGGGATCGTGAACAAGACGGGATACATGAAACCTCGCGTTGGTGTTATCCAGGGCTTGTACTGCGGTTGGGTTGTAGTTGCGTTTCCGCCACTTCGAGCGCCCGCATCAGACCCATGGCTTTGTTCACAGTCTCCCACCATTCCGCATCGGCGTCGCTGTCGACGACAACACCACACCCAGCTTGAATGTACGCTTGGCGATCCCTGGATCACCATCGTTCGGAGCGCGATGCATGTATCGCTATTGCCGCTGAAATCGAAATAGCCTACTGCGCCGCCATAGGGTCCGCGACGATGCGGTTCGAGTTCATCGATGATCTGCATCGCACGCACCTTGGGCGCACCACTGAGTGTGCCGGCCGGCAGAGCAGAGCGGAACGCATCGAAGGCACTCAGACCGTGTTTCAATTTCCCACAGACCGTACTCGAAATGTGCATCACGTGGCTATAGCGTTCGACTACCATCAAATCGCTAATCCGCACGCTGCCTAATTCGCACACCTTGCCAACATCATTTCGACCCAAATCGACGAGCATAATATGTTCCGCTCGCTCTTTGGGGTCGGCAAGTAATTCGGCGGCAAGTGCGGCATCTTCCTGCGGCGTGGATCCGCGGCGACGTGTGCCCGCAAGGGGACGCACGGTCATCTCGCCATTCTCTACTCGGCACATAATTTCCGGTGACGCTCCGACGAGCGTCGTAGTTCCGGCACGAACGTGGAACATGAAGGGCGATGGGTTAATCACGCGCAACGCACGGTAAATATCGAACGGATCCGCCGTGGTTTCGGTCTGGAATCGCTGGCTCGGCACGTATTGAAAAATGTCTCCTGCGTTGATGTAGTCGATGCCTTTCGCAATCATTGCGTTCCACGATTCTTTCGTGAAGTTCGAGCAGAAGCGATCCGGCGGTTGTGAATAGCCAGGTGGAATTGTGATGTCCGTCAGTGGCAGGTCGTGGGCCGGTTTTTGTAGCTTCAACACCAACTCGTCGACGCGGCGACAGGCATTCTGATACGCTTTGTCCCCCTCGCTCGGGTGGGCGTGGGCGACGGCGGTGATGGTTTTCGTGATGTGGTCGAAAATCACCATACGATCGTAGATACCGAAGCACAAATCTGGAATGCCACGATCGTCGGTCGGCGCGTTGGGGAGATGCTCGACATAGCGTACCGAATCATAACTCGCGTAACCGACCGCGCCGCCGAGAAATGGCGGAAGGCCCGCCAATTGCGGCGCGCGATACTGTTGCACGAGCTTTTCCAGTTCCGCAAGCGGATCGTGCGATGTGTATTCTGTCCAGGTGCCGTCCGGTTCCGAGATGCGAACCGTTTCACGAGTCGCAAGGAACAAGCGAATGGGTCCGGCGCCGACAAAGCTATAGCGGCCGATTCGCTCGCCACCGACAACGCTCTCAAACAGGAACGCCCACGGTTCATTCGTACTGAGCAGACCGAACGCTGTCACGGGCGTCAGCGAATCGCCGATTAAGCGACGATAAACTGGCACAATCGACTGACCTTGAGCCAGCGACGGATACTCTTCAAACGAGGGACGATGCGACATTTCGACTTCCGAATTCAGAATCACCCAGTCACGTTTGAGTATTCTCTGGAAGTCACGTACGATTGGCGAATGAAAAAAATCACTCACAGGTGTCCAGTGAGTTCATACAATCTTGAGATTGGCGTGGTGGTCGCGAACCTTGTGCTTTCAGACTGAGTCTCCAGTAAGGCGATTCGTCGATTCACCCGTTCGCCATGTACTCTTGTAATACTCCGAATGAAATCGCACCGACTGGCCCGTATTGGAGAAGTGATTCGCGAAGTCGCGAGTACCACGATCCTTTTTGAAGTGAAAGATCCGCGTGTGAAAAACGTCACAGTTACGCGGACAGAAGTGTCAGCGGACTTGCAACACGCGAAAGTTTACGTGTCGATTATGGGCAGCGAGAAGCAACAGCAACTCGCAATGCACGGTCTCCAGCACTCGGCCGGATTCATTCAGTCGAAAGTGGCCAAGCAACTCTCGACGCGGTTCGTTCCCATCATCATGTTCGTCCTCGACGAAGGCGTGAAGAAGAGTTTGGAAATCGCCCGGATTCTGGCCGAAGAGAAAGCGAAAGCGAGTGGGGCGGTTGCCGATGCCGATTCTATAGATACCGATGAAGATATCGATAACGATATCGATGATGATGACGATTCCGCCGACGAGGACGACTCGGCGGAAGATCCCCCAAAGACCGATCCAAAATCGGAATTGGGGTCGCCGTCCGCTTGACCCGAGCCAATCCGCGATGTCGGCGATTATGAACAAGCAAGACCTGCTCACCAAAGCCCTGAAGACGCTTGAAAAAAAGCTGCCTGTTCCGTCACCGGACGAACCGCGGCCGGTTTTGGAAGAGTTACTCTTTGGCGTTTGTCGCGAAGGTAGCACCTCGGAACAAGCTCACGCCGCATTTCACAAACTCAAGAGTAGTTTTTTCGATTGGAACGAAGTCCGTGTCAGCACCGTGCCGGAAATTGCTGAACGAATCGCGGACTTGCCGGACCACAGTCGAAAAGCGCAGCGAATCGTCGAAATCTTGCAATATGTCTTCGAGATGTACTACTCGTTCGATCTGACCGACCTGGACAAGAAGGGGTTGAAGCAGGCGGCGACACAACTGCGTCGGTTCACGGGCGTGAACGATTTTACGGTCGCATGGGTCACGCAGCGTTCGCTGGGTGGGCACGCGACTCCGCTCGACGAACCAACAATTCGTGTCCTCAAACGACTGCAGATCATCGAAACTGACGATGATGACACTGAAACTGTCCGCGGTACGGTCGAACACATCATACCCAAAGCGAGCGGTGTGTCGTTCACGGAACACTTCTCGGTGTTGGCGGCGACGAGTTGTGTCGACAAACCGAAGTGCGCGGATTGTTTACTGAAGGGCGACTGCCCGAGCGGGATCGAGAACCTCAAGAAGCCATCCGAGCAGAAGCCGAAACCGAAATCGCGGTAAATTTCACGCACGACCACTGGTGCCAGCATGAGTGCCAAAATTCGGTGCCCCACTGTGATATAAAACTCCTTGTCGATGATGACATGATCGGCACAAAGGTGGAGTGCGAAGAGTGCGGAAAGCGGTTCGTCGCGGAAACGATCGGCAGTTCGAAAGCTGGCACAAAACCCAGTTCAAAGGATAGCGGCGCCACCCCCAAATCGAAACCACGTCGCTCCGACGAAGCCGAGGAAGAATCCAATCGTCCACCGCGGCGGCGGAAGACTGTGAAATCCAGTACGAACGCAGCGCCGATGATCTTCGGTAGTTTGCTCGTCGTAATGTTGATTGGCATCAGTATCGGTTTCTACTGGATGTTTGGGTTCGGCTCGACGCGCGCCGTTGCGTCGGCAAATCAGCTACCGAATGTCCAGCCTGTAAAACCGAATCCAGTCACGCCGCCACGCAACAATAACTTCAACAATAACTTCAACGCGCCGCCAGACAACTTTGATCAGGGCGGAACCGATATCCCACCGCCGCAACCGAATCGCAATCCGAGAGCGAATCCCAATCTGGACGCGAATCCGAACCCGAACCCAGCGCCCGCCGCCGGCGCGAGCAAATTCACGTTATCCAACCCACGCTGGGGACGCGGAAACGACTGGGTTGGTGGAATGGGGGGCGGTGGAGGGAATCCCTTTTCCGGCGATTTTAGTGTCGATTACACCTTCACAGGTGCAGGACTGGTTGGGCACCAATACAAGCTCGTCTGGAAATACACGGATGGGTCCAACGGCTCCAGCGATCTCACCTTTCTTCGCGATCAGACAGGTACGATCTCCATCAAGGTTCTCGGAGCAGGTCGCGGTCCACGACTGGGCATGACGATGTGGATCGAAGAAGGCGGCCGACGAATCGGACCAAGATACACCCCAGGGACGAAAGTCTCGAATGAAGTGACGCTCAACTAACCACGGTTCTTGTCGTAGTCATGTCACAGACCGAGCCGATGTTTGTGCTGGGAATCGCAGGCGGCTCTGGTTCCGGCAAATCGACGATCGTCGAACAACTGTTGCGCGATGTTGGCGAAGAGTTCGTGGCGCATCTCCCCCACGATGCGTATTATTTGAATCGAACCGAGATGCCCTCACACATTCGCGAGTCCAACAACTGGGACGACCCAGCCGCACTCGACAACATGTTGTTTGTCGAGCATTTGCTAGCACTCTCTACGGGAAAACCGATCGAACGGCCGATTTACGATTTCTCAACGCATTCACGCACACCCCAAACCGTTCGCGTGACGCCCAAACCGATCCTGTTGGTCGAAGGCATTCTGATTTTCGCAGTTCCGCAGGTACGTGAGCTACTGCAACTCAAAGTGTTTATCGACACGCCAGCCGATTTGCGGATTCTTCGCCGTGCCGAGCGCGACGTGAACGAACGCGGTCGCACGTTGCAGTCGGTGATCGTGCAATATATTCAGACCGTGCGCCCCATGCACGATCAGTTCGTGGAACCGAGTCGGCGGTATGCGGATATCGTCGTTCCATGGGAGTTACGGAATCAGATCGCGATTAGCGTAATTGCTGCGAAAATTCGCGAACACACGCCGGACGACGACGTAACTGCTAAAGCCGTTTAGCCACGCCAATATAGGACCAAATCGTGCCGCAATCGCTGACAGTCTGCCAAGTTACGGAACTGCCCGAGGGCGAGTCGTTGGTGATGCGAATTAAGGACAAAGATGTCGCAGTCTTTTGTCACGGTGGCCAATTCTACGCGATCGACGATATGTGCCCTCACGCGGGTGCATCGCTTTCTGGGGGACACGTTGAGGATGGTATCGTGACATGCCCGTGGCATGCTTGGCGATTCCGGCTCACCGACGGTGCGTGGGCGGATAATCCGCGCGTGAAGACGGGTTGCTATAAAGTGGGGGTCGTCAACGGCGCGGTTCAGGTTGAACTGCCAGATTAGTTCCACAGTAAAGGATTACCCCTCAGTGCTAGACTGGCTCCGAAATCGCACGTTTCGTTCTCTCCGACACCGCGACTTTCGCATCTACTTTTTCGGTCAAATCGTATCCTTCACTGGCTCGTGGATACAATCCACGGCCCTGATGTGGCTCGCTTATTCGCTCACCAACGACCCACGCTGGCCTGCCTACATGCTCGTCGCTCAGGTCGGTCCCACGACTCTACTGGGTCCGCTCGGTGGGAGTGTTGCCGATCGTTGGCCGAAACGCACGGTCGTCATGTGGACGCAAGCGTCGTTTATGTGCGTCGCGGCGATTTTGTCGTGCGTGGTCGCGTTCGACGCGGTCACGCCGATGATTCTGCTCGTGTTCCAACTGCTGAGTGGTGTGGTGCAAGCATTTGATATTCCTGCACGTCTGTCACTCGTACCAGAACTAGTGGAGAAAGAGGATTTGGTGAACGCGGTCGGCTTGGGGGCGATGCTCTTCAATTCGGCGCGCGCGATCGGTCCGGCAATCGCGGGTTTGGTATTTCTCATGACGAAAACGCTCGCGATCGCTGGGGGATGCCGGTCGATCGCCTCGGAACACTCATTTGTCTCTTGCTGAATACAGTGTCGTTTGCGGCGATCATTTATGCCGTATCACGTCTCCGGAGTTCACGAACGATCGTTCCGAAGACCGCCACGAGCGCATCGTTTTGGGACGGCTACCATTACCTTGCAGCGCAACCGTTTTTGAAATGGTTACTCGTGCTGACAGGTGTGTTCAGTGTGTTTGCGTGGCCGATTCTAACGCTGTTTCCGCCGTATACTCGCACGGTGTTAATGCAAGCGGAGGAGACGTATAGCATGCTCTTAAGTGCGTTCGGAGCTGGTGCGTTGAGTGGTGCACTGTTCACCGCGACGTTCGGATCCGTGGCGAATCGGAATCGCAATTTGCTGATCGGTGCTGGGACAGGCATGGTGGGTCTGATTGGCCTCGCTTCGACCGTTTGGTTTCCCCTCGCCGCGGCGTGGTGTGTCTTACTCGGCGTTGGCGTGGTGCTGTATCTTTCGACAGGTCAGGCGACGTTGCAAAGTACGGTTCCAGATGCGTTACGTGGGCGTGTGATGGCGTTCTGGCCGATGATGCTCAGTATCAGTTCGCTGCCAGGACATTTACTTGGCGGTTGGTTCGCAAGCCGTTTCGCTGTGCCATATGTGCTGTGGGGGATGTTGATCGGCGTTGGCGTGTCATTCGTAGGCTTGGTGATACTGACTCGTTATCGCTCGGTTTCGCCGCAATAAGCGAGGGCTGGCTCACAACACTTGCCACACATTCCGGAGGACGGTTCGTCATGGTCTCGAGTGGTGGTAGATCGATGTGAGCTAATGAATCTACGTACCCTCGGCCTCTCTCCTCCTCGCTTGGATGTTGAAGTTGTGGTGGCGTGCGAAAAAAATGAATCCGACCGAACCGTAATCCGGCCGCTTGACGCCGCTCGATGCCGCTCGACACGCTTGGTGATCAGGATACTTGCTCGGAATCAACGCTCGGATTCACCCGAACCAAATTCTTACGAGTTTCGCCGCATATAATCTCTGATTCACTCGGTCCGTTCATTTGTGTGAGCATTCGTGATGGCGCGCGTCGAACTGCGATTTGGAAACGAAACATGGACCGTCACGCACCAGCCACAGCAACTCGTCCAACTACATCTCGCGCCGGCTAGAAGAGTCTCCAAATCTCCGGCCGAACTCGTCGCCGACGCACTCGAACATCCGTTTGGATTCGAATCGATGCGGCGTGCCGTCACGCCGGAGGACCAGATTGTGATCGTCGTCGATCATTCGCTGCCGGAGTTACCCGCGATGATCGACGCAATCGTGTCGCATCTCGCAACGGCTAGCGTACCGAAACGTGCGATCACTCTGTTGAGTCCCCCAGGCTCAGCAGAGTTGGGAAATGGAAGGCATTCGGCAGGAAATCCACGATCCAGAAGATCGCAAAAAAATGGCGTACCTCGCCACCACCAGCAAGGGGCAGCGAGTCTATTTGAATCGCACACTTGTCGAAGCCGATTTCACCATTCTCCTGAGTAGTCGGCGTTACGATCTCGCGACTGGGTATGCTGGTGCGGAAGCCATGATTTTCCCCCATTTCAGTGATACCGAAACACTTGAAGGGTATCTCCCAGAGTTTCTGCCCGAGAAGTTTCCGCACGCATCGCAACGTAAAGAGTTAGTGGAAATCGCATGGCTTCTTGGTACACCGTTTCTGATTCACGTGATCGAAGGTCGTGATGGCGTGGCGGCAGTAGCGGCTGGTTTGCTCGACAGCAGCATTGAAGGGATGCGATTACAAGACGAACACTGGAAAGCGTCCGTGACAGACGAGGCGGATTTAGTGGTCGCTTGTATCAACTCTGCACCAGATCGCACACGGTTCAGCGACCTCGCGTTCGCAGCCGCCGTCGCCCAGCGCGTGGTGAGTTCGAATGGCCGAATTGTGATTTTATTTCAAGCGAATAAGACATTTCGCGCCGCACGCCGCCTCGCGAAATACGACGATGCCGCCACCGCCCTCGCAAAGCTTCCGATCGAGCGTGAAACCCTACTCAGCCGAGTGTGGGCCTGGGTTGCGAGTCAGAGTCGGATGGTGATTACTTCCAACGAAACAGAAGAACTGTTCGCGCTCGGTACCGACGATGTAAAGGATGTTCAGCGCCTCATCGACGCGGCTGAGCGTCTAATAATTATTCCAGACGCTCATCGCTTGCTGGTTGGCGTCCAGCCGACGACTCCGTGAGGTTCCGATGACCAGTGACTATGAAGCCGCGTTGAAATCCGCTGCGATTTTCGATTGTTCGCGGAACGCGAAACTCGAAATCGGCGGACCAGACGCGCCAACCTTTCTGACCAACCTCAGTACAAACGATCTGCGCGAACTCCCCCTCGGGGGCGGGTGCGAAACGTACTTCCTCGATCATCGTGCAAAGACACTCTTCCAAACCGTGGCGTATCACGTGTTGTTAAGCGGCAAACGCCACGCGATCTGGTTGGAATCGGCACCTGGTTATTCTGAAAAGTTGTTCAAGCATCTCGATCGGTACTTAATCTCTGAAGCAGTGGAGTTGTCGGATGTAACCACACATTACTCTCAATTCCATCTCGCGGGTCCGATGGCGACGAAGCTGTTGGCCCTGGCCCTCACCGAGTCGATTCCAGAATTGGGTGAGTTCCAACACATGGAACGGACGTTCGGTCATCGGTCGGTCACGTCGATACGTCGCCGCACGATCTTGGGCGTGCCAGGGTATGATCTCGTATGCCAGACTGACCACGCAGAAGGGGTTTGGCAAATGCTCGTCGCGGCGGGCGCGACGGCGGCGGGCGCAGACGCGTACGAAACCCTACGCGTCGAAGCCGGCACGCCGATTTACGGCATCGACATCGACGAGACTCGATTTGTGATGGAGATCGCGAAAATCGAGCGTGCCGTGTCATACGCCAAGGGTTGCTTCATCGGCCAGGAACCAATTATCATGGCTCGTGATCGTGCGGGCCAAATTAACCGTGCGTTCTTGGGTTGAAAGTCCACGATGCGAACCCCCTGCCCCACGGCACGAAGTTGACCCTCAATGGTCAAGAAGTCGGTGTGGTGACGTCATCCGTCGTCTCGCCGCGACTCGGCGCACCAATCGCCAATGCGTATTTACGTCGCCCGCACTTCGATCGTGGCTTGGTACTCCAAGCACAACCATCTGGTGTGAACGTAGAAGTTCTCGGCTATCCGGCGGTGACGCCAGGTTAACGCCAGGCGAACAATCCAGATTGACCGTCCACCCTTCGGGTGTGAATCTGTTGACGTGTTTGAATCGGTGAGGCGCATGAAGACAATGGAACGACCTTGTGTTGTTCGCCTCACTGAAAAATCACGATCGCGATATTGGCATAAATGATGATGCCTGACACATCACTAATCGTGGCAATCGCCGGACTCGACACCAACGCCGGATCGCCGCCACATTTTCGGATCACGAGCGGTAACATCGAACCGACCAACGTCCCCCACAAGCACAACGCCATGACTGCACACGTCATCACGAGTGTTGTTTTGAGTAATAATCCTGGGCCATTCACAAGGTGGGCCGGCGTGAGAAAGTAGGTACGTGCCATCGCCAACGCTCCGAGTGTCAGACCCAACACAATTCCCACCAACAATTCGCGACGGAACACGATCAACCATTGGCTCGGCGTGACTTGCTCCAGCGACAACGCACGCACCACCAGTGTCGCCGCCTGGGAACCAGAATTGCCACCCACAGATAACATTAATGGCAAACAGACTACTAAGACCTTTGCAATTTCCAACTTTTCTTCGTTCAAATCCATCACATTAACTGTTATCATTTGCAATAAAAATAAAAGTGCCAACCATTGAAACCGACTCCACCAGACTTTCACGAAGGGTGCTTCGAGATAATTCCCTTCAATCGGCCCCACGCCGCCCTGTCGCTGTAAGTCTTCGGTCGCTTCCTCTTGAATCACGTCAATCACGTCGTCGTGCGTGACGATCCCGAGCATGCCCCCCTCAGAATCCAAGACGGGTACAGCGATGAAGTCATAACGCGCTAGTACTTGACCGGCTTTTTCCGCCGGATCGTCGTACCGCAGGGCCACGACTTCATCGCGCATCAGTTCGCGAATCGGCGTGTCGCGTGCGCTGAGAATCAGGATCCGCAGCGACACGACACCGAGCAGTTTCCGGCCGTAAGTGGCGCCGTCGGAGCGTTTTCGCAACTCATCAAGGACGTAGATGTAATAGATCGTCTCACGATCGGGCGCTTGCTGACGAAGTTGATCGATCGCTTCGGCGGCGGTCATCGTGGGGGGCAACCAGGCATAGTCGGTGGTCATGATCGAACCGACTGTGTATTCCTTGTAGTCGACCAGTGTGGCGATATCTTTACGGTCCGCTTCGTCGACCACTCGCAACAGTTTGTCACGCGCAACCGAGGGTAACCGTTGGAGAAGATCCGCGCGATCGTCGTGCGACATTTTGCCGATGATTTTGCCGATGCTTGCGCCGATACCTGATCGCTCAACGCTCAACATGCCAATTTGCCGATTCGGTGGAAGATACTCAAATATGGCAGCTTGTTCGGCGATGTCTGCGTGAGAGACAACATCCCAGATGTGGTTAGGTTCGAATTCGTCGAGCGCGCTGGCCATCGTGGCTGGGTGGAGGTTTTCACACAGCGCCCGGAGGCCATCGGCGTCGTTATCCGCCAACATGAGCTTGATTTCAGGGCTGTAGAGTACATCGGGCATGATCCACAACCCTTGGTGATTGGCGTCGAGCATCGAGCGACGAGCTTACGGCAATATCACGTTATCGATCAATCGTGTCGTACCCAGGAAGACCGCGACCGCAAGGAGGGCCGGACGATCGACTCGTGGCAAGGGTTGAAGCGTCTGTTCGTCCACGATTGTCGCATAGTCGATACGGGCCTCTGGAATTGCGGCAAGAGTCGCATGCAGCGCCGATTCCAGTCGTGCAACATCCGTCTCACCAGTCGCGACACGCGCCCTTCACCGCAAGCAATGCCGAGTATATCTTTGGTGCATTTGCACGTTCACTTTGCGTGAGATACCGATTCCGAGAACTCATCGCCAGCCCATCCGCTTCACGAACGGTTGGCTCGATTTGAATCGTAATCGGCACATTGAGATCGCGTACGATTTGACGAATGATGCGTGCTTGTTGAGCGTCCTTCGCACCAAACACCGCAACATCTGGCTGCACGATGTTGAAGAGTTTGAGA